>CANTUR010001483.1:1020000-1192726 GCA_947683625.1 Mallotus nudiflorus | reverse complement strand
AGTCAGTGGCACTATATAACATGGCCCTTGATGGATTCTACCACACGTCTAGCAAACGCTAGTTGCTGACCCTGAACTCTGGCCACTACTGATGCTCAAAGCACCCGACCCAAATCTGATCAGTCTGCGCTATCCAGCACTACCATGTCTACTACTCCTATGCACTCTCTGTTGCTGCCTTTGGCTCTGCTGCATTAGGCCTCTCTACTGACTACTCGAACCAATTTGAAAAGTTGAATATGGAGTAGTATGAAATCCTCCCGATTGAATGCCCAGCTGGTAATAATTAGGCATAGCTCTTTGCTTAACTAATCTCAACTCTATCTCTTTAGCCAACTCTATCACCGACTCTAGAGTAAGGCCTGCTATAGGCATCCTAGCAAAAGCATAACCCAGACCAATGATATATATAGTAACTGCAAAGTACTAATCTCGCATCAGATCCTCTGTATATCTACCAAGTCAAAGAAACTCTATGGTATAGTCCTCGACAGATTTATCTCCCCTGGTGATGCTCGTCAGCCAAGTCTGTAGCTCATATAAAGTGGCTCTGGATAGAATCTCCTCATAAATCTCTCTCTAAACTGTGAGTCATCGTTATCATGTACAATTGAACTACCTGAATGAACCAATTTAAGGCTGGTCCCTCAACAGATAACTCGACAATCATGATCCACTGGTACACGGTGTGAGCAATCTGAGTCCTCGTCTCAATCGCATGTAGTAAATTTAATAGATCTAATGTACCATCAAAAGCAATCTGACCAACTCTGGTGTAGAGCAGTGCTGCCTTAGGGTTAGATATACTCTGCTGATAGACAGGTTGTATCAGTAGTGCAACTAGAGGTATCGCAACATCCTCATACTTTGGCTCTACAGGTTCTCATCCTGTAGCTCATGCTATCTACGGCGACCTGCTGCTCCTCAATGTCTACCTCGACCTCTTCACTTCGCTAGCAACTTAGGAGGTAAAACCTCATCCTGAAAGCACTCATCATCCTCAGCCTCAATGACTGGTGGAGCGACATGCACTCGCCTCCTCATTTTAAAAAGACAAACCAGAAAGATTCAAACAAATCAGACAAGCTAGCAGTTACGTGAAATACTAAATCAAGAAAAACTATCAAAGACATACTCGAACCTAATTAAACTGCAGTAATTATAAAGAAAACATAACTCAGAAAACCTAGGGCTCTAATACAAACTTTGCTCTGATACCAACTTTGTCATGACCCAACCCAAAAGTCATAATCGGCATTAGAGAATGGGAATTCTTTCGAATCTGAAACCCGTAGCAAGCCTTAGAAAATAAAAACATGTAATAAATAAATAAAATACACCAAAATAAAAACTTAAATTGATATAAAAATAAATATTCAAATGTCATATCATAAAATATAAATATTTGAATACAATATTCAGAGAAAGGTCTAGAGTATAATATAAATCAGGTAAGTAATTGTAATATCCCGTGTTTTTTAAAATAATTTTTACACTGTACCGGGATATACAGTGTCAATAATTTTTATGCATTATACGATGTTTTTATGAGTTGATATGTATTTTAAACCTATTTTAATTACTGTCTATTATTTTCAGTATTTTACGTAAAATTTTCCCGGGACTTTCATTTTCGGGGAAATTTTCACGTAAACAATGTATTATTAATTATTCTAAATGTATTTACGGGTTTGCATGAACTCATACATATTTTTAAATTATTAAATAAAGCCTGTGTGTGTATATTTATTTAATTAGGGTTTATTATTACCCTAATATTTTATTATTTATTTATTATTATTTGATTATTTTATTTATTATTAAATTATTAAAATTTATTATTTTATTATTAATTATTTATTAATATTTAATTATTTTAGTTTATTTTATTTATTTTATTTTTTTCTTTTCCTTTTTCTTTCTTTTTCTTTTTCTTTTTCCTTCCTTTTCTTTCTTTTTCTTTTTCTTCTTCTTCTTCTTCTTCTTCTTCTTCCCGTGGGTGCCCGACGCCACCACCAATCTTCTCACCGTCGTTTCTCCCTCCTCCGGCCACCGTTTTTCGACACCGTCGGTCTCTATCTTCTCCTTGAGCTCCGGTGAGTGTTATTCTAGCTTTGGTTTGAGCTAAAATGGTCTAGAATTGCTTAGGTTTTGAGTTGAATATTTCAGCCACTTTTGGTTTCGATTTTTTTGAGCTTCGATTTGGATGATTCATGGAAACTTCCTTCACAAATGTTGTTCTGGTAGTTTAATCTTCATGTATGAATTTTTACAGAATTTTTGGAGGTTGTTTGGATTTTTGGGTATTTTTGAATATTTTAATATTATTTTTCTAATTTCGGAAATTAATTATTTAAATTATGAAATTGGAGTTTATGGTTGAATTAGGTGTTGAAATGAATTATAGGAATTTATTTGGAATTTTTATGAATTTCTAAGTATTATTTTTAATTATTGAAGTTTAGGTGATTTTGGAAAATTAAGTTAATTGTGTTTTAAATTGAATTTAATTGGTTAATTGAGTTTAATTATTGATATTATTGATAAATATGTTGAGAAAATTAATTTTGGATAATTGTATGATTTTGGTGAATTTTTGAAGTAATTTAGGTATATATATATATATAGGGGTATTTTGGTAATTTTACCCTAAATTGTCTAAAAATGTAATTTAATTGGTTTTAATATTTATTTAAGGTATAAAAATGATTTCTACAAAATATTTAGTATTTTTAACTAATTAAAACTATTTTCGGGAATTATTTTCAATTATATATATAATATACGGTTTTTCAAATAAAATGAGTTTTAATCGGTTTTTATAGTGTTTCAAGGTTAATTATGTAATTTTTACCTATAAAATGTATTTTTATGATTTAAGGTATTTTTGGTATAATTGAATATATATTCTGTGTTTGTGGACCCCGGTCGACAGATTGTAGTCTGGAGTCCGACCGAGGGGGTTGTGATTGATTATGGTGTTTATTTTTGAAGTGTATTTTCTTTGCAGGGTCGGCTCTACTCTTTTGAGTAGAGAGATGTCCGTTTTACAGGGGAGGTTCTGCCGGATTTCCGGTAGAATTCTCGTAAAACGTGATATCCAGTCGAACCCTAATTTTCGATTCTATATTTAATACTCTAGATTGAATTCTAGGATTTCTGTTAGGGTTATTCTGATGTCGAATAATTATTTCTTGTTTAGTTGCGCCGAGACCGAGGGTTAGTGGACCAGGCCCGTCGGACCTGTCTCGTGGAGCGCATTAGGTGAGTTACTATATTATATATATATGCTTAGGATGCATGATTTAGAAAATGCATGTTTTATCTTTACTAAATATGCATAAATAACATGATTTATATTCAAGTATATTTTTGGTATATAATAAATTATATACATGTTTTATTAATAAAATATATTTAAAATGTTTTTAAATATATTTTTAATTTAATTTGTGATTTGATTGGATTTATTTGACATATATATACTCAAAATATACCTGGTTTATGTTTGGTATATTTTCGGTATATATATGGTTTATATTGCTATTTCATTTATATCCATGCATCATTTATTTTTTGTGAATGAATGTTTTATATTTAAGAATGAAGGATATCAATAGAACGTGCTACCTAGTGGGCAGCACTAGGACCGAGTACTTATCGGTACGCCTATAGTATTTAGGCTATATTACTAACTTATTTGTGGATATTGATTTGATTATGATTATTGATATATGAGATGTGGTTTGGGGTGTGATTGCTGGAGCTCGGTTGACCAAGTGTCTCGGGGCCAATCACACTGGCAGTCAGACTGCTGGAGCTCGGTTGACTTAGTGTCTCGGGGGCCAGTCTACTGTCCAAATGGATTAAGTGGATATATTTGGAATCAGTGAGCCTGTATGGCTAGAGTGTTGTTAACACTATTATTCTGAGGTTGCGATATTCTAGGGTTCTATATAATCCTTCATAAAAGTTGATTTTCAGACAAAATATATAAAATGATTTTTCTGCATCTGTATGAACTTGCCTGTATATATACATATTACTCTTATACTGTTGACTGTATGCATTATCACTTAGAGTGTATGTATATATACTATAGTAATTCACTCAGTGAGGTCTGACTCCCCTCCGTTGACTATTTTTCAGGAGAGTCAACTTCCTCAGACCTCAGTAGCAAGTCGATACGCCGGATTTCTTCCGCCCCGGCTTCTTTATGTAAATTGTATACTTGAGTCTTATTGATTTTATCTAGACACTGCAGTAGTTGTAAATTACAGTATTGGATTTTATGTACTTTATTTTAAAGAGATGTATTATAGTAAAACTGGATTTGTATAAAGATTATACATTTATGAGATTATATATGTGATGCGATGAGTTTTGAATTATATCCAGTTGTTATGGATGATATTGTAATATTTATGATATTATGATTTTTATTTCCGCTGCACATATATATATATTATATGGTTATTGTTATTGCATGATTTATTTTTATTTTTAGGCTTGCTACGGGTTCCGGATTCGAAAGAATTCCCGTTCCCTAGCGCCGGTCATGACTCCTGTTTTGGGTCGTGACAAAGTTGGTATCAGAGCGAAGTTCGTATCAGAATGGAGTTCTGTGTCAGGGCTTAGTTATGTGAGTTGTGGCCCTAGTTTTAAAGTTGTGTTTTCTGTTGGACTACTGCAGTGTATTAGGTTCGAGTATGTCTTGATAAGTATTCCTTGCTGTAGTTTTCAGCATTATTCCTCCGTTGTCTGTTTTGTCTGAATCTTTCCGTTTGTCTTTTCAGAATGAGGAGGCGAGCGCGTGTCGCTCCACCGGTCGTTGAGGCCAAGGATGATGAGTCTTTTCAGGATGAGGTTTTACCTCCTGAGCAGCCAGTTAGGCGTAGAGGTCGTGGCAGGGGTAGACCTCGAGGAGCGGCAGGTCGCCGTAGGTAGAGAGAGTTACAGGACGAGGAGCCTGTTGAGCCTGAGTTTGATGTTCCTGTTCCTCCAGTTGTTCAGCCTGCCTATCAGCAGGGTATGTCTGACCCTGAGGCAGCTTTGTTCTATGCCCGAGTTGGCAGGATTGTTTTTGATGGTACTTCTGATCCTTTAGATTTTCTACATGCGATTGAGACTAGGACTCGGACTGCTCATACCGAGTACCAGAGGATCATGATTGTTGAGTTGTCTATCGAGGGATCAGCTTTGGATTGGTTTATTCAGATGATCCAGCCCTATATGATGACGATGACATGGGTTCAGTTTCGAGAGCGATTCATGAGGAGATTCTGTCCAGAGCCTCTTCATTTGAGTTATCATCTTCGTCTGACCAGTATTTCTCGTGGAGATCGATCAGTAGAGGAGTATACCCGAGAATTTCTTCGTCTGGGTAGATATGCTGAGGATCTGATGCGAGATCAGTATTTTACGGTTACTACGTATGTTACTGGATTGGGTTCTGCTTTTGCTGGTATGCCTACATCAGGTCTTACTCTCGAGTCTGTGATCGAGCTAGCTAAGGAGATTGAGCTGAGGTTAGTTAGGCAGGGAGCGATGCCTGATTATTACCAGTTGGGAGTTCAGTCGAGTGGATTGCAGGCTACTCCGTATTCGAGTTTTCATGTTGGTTCGAGTAGTCAGCAGCGAGGTTCGACTCAGCAGAGTCAGAGACAGCAGCAGCGAGTGCATCGGAGCAGTAGACATGGTCGTGGAGGTCAGCGTAGATCGTTTAGATTTGGGTCAGGTGCTTCGAGCAGCAGCAGTGGTCGTAGTTCTGGATCAGCGGCCAGTGTTTGTCAGACTTGTGGTAGAGTCCATCAGGGACCGTGTTATCTGACACCGTTGACATGTTTCAGATGCGGGCAGACAGGACATTTTGCCAGATCGTGTCCTTACCCCGGATATCAGTAGCAGCAGATTCCGCGATTCCCCCAGCAGTCGATTGCTAGTGCTGCACCTATGCCATTTCAGTTGCCACCAGCTCAACATCAGAGTTCTACTCAGTTTGTTCCACAGCAGAGTCATGGTAGAGGTACGAGAGGAGGTACCCGAGGTGTTGGCCAGGCTTCTACCAGTCAGCAGGGAGGTCGAGGCCAGGCCAGAGTTTTTCATCTGACTCAGCAGGATGCTCAGGCATCTAATGCAGTCGTGGCAGGTATTCTTTCTGTTTGTTACCTGGATGCTTTGGTTTTGTTTGATCCGGGTGCCACGCATTCGTTTGTTTCTCCTGTTTTTGCTTCTAAATCTTGTTGGCAAGCTTCGAGGATGGCTTTTCCTTTGTCTGTTGCCACTCGTCTGAGTGATTCTTTGGACGCCGATATTGTTCTTTCTGGTTGTCCAGTTCTCGTGGGAGATAGAGAATTACCCGCTGATTTGATTTTGTTGGATGTGATGGAGTTTGATGTTATTTTGGGAATGGATTGGTTGTCTCAGCACTTTGCCGTGGTTGATTGCAGGAATAAGGAGGTGATTTTTAGAATTCCTGGTGAAGTAGAATTTAAGTTTGTTGGTGATAGGAGTTCAGCACCTCAGAATCTTATTTCTGTTATTACGGCTAGGAAGTTATTAAGGAAAGGTTGTCAGGGATATTTGGCATTGGTCAGGGATACGTCAGTGGAGAAGTTGTCACTCACAGATGTTCCTGTTGTTTGTGAGTTTCCTGATGTTTTTCCCGAGGAGTTGCCAGGTTTACCACCTCATAGAGAGATTGAGTTCTGTATTGATGTGGTTCCAGGTACTACTCCTATATCTATGACACCCTATCGTATGGCTCCTGCAGAGTTGAGAGAATTGAAGGAGCAGTTGCAAGAGTTGTTGGATAAAGGTTTTATTAGACCTAGTGTTTCTCCTTGGGGTGCACCAGTCCTGTTTGTGAAGAAGAAGGATGGTACCCTGAGACTGTGCATTGACTATAGAGAGCTGAATAAGGTGACAGTGAAGAACAAGTATCCTCTCCCGAGGATAGATGATTTGTTTGATCAGTTACAAGGTGCACAGTTCTTTTCTAAGGTCGATTTGAGGTCAGGTTATCATCAGCTGATATTCCTAAGACAGCATTCCGCACTAGATATGGTCATTATGAGTTTCTGATGATGTCTTTTGGTTTGACTAATGCACCAGCAGCTTTTATGGACCTGATGAACAGAGTATTCCGACCGTATATGGATCAGTTTGTGGTAGTCTTCATTGATGATATACTGGTATATTCGAGGAGTATGGAAGAGCATGTATATCACTTGAGGATTGTACTACAGACACTGAGAGATCATCAGCTTTATGCTAAATTCTCGAAGTGTGATTTCTGGATGGAGAGTGTTTCTTTTCTTGGACACGTAGTGTCTAAAGAAGGTATTCAGGTTGATCCACAGAAGGTTGAGGCAATGTCTAAATGGCCTAGACCTACTTCTGTTACGGAGATTCGGAGTTTTCTGGGTTTAACCGGGTATTATAGGCGGTTTGTGCAGGATTTTTCCAGGATTGCAGCCCCTATGACTCGCTTGACTCAGAAGAATGTTAGATTCGAGTGGTCAGAAGCTTGTGAGAATAGTTTTCAGTTGTTGAAGGAGAAGTTGACCACAGCGCCAGTATTAGCTTTGCCTAATAGTGTGGATAAGTTCACAGTTTACTGTGATGCCTCTAGAATTGGTCTTGGTTGTGTGTTGATGTAGAATGGAAGGGTGATAGCCTATGCTTCGAGGCAGTTGAAGAAGCATGAGCAGAATTATCCTACACATGATCTTGAGATGGCTGCAGTGATCTTTGCTTTGAAGATTTGGAGACATTATTTGTACGGGGTGACTTGTGAAATATTTACTGATCACAAGAGCCTTAAGTACATTTTCCAGCAGCGAGATTTGAATTTAAGGCAGAGAAGATGGTTGGAACTGTTGAAGGATTATGATTGCGAGATTCTTTACCATCCGGGTAAAGCTAATGTGGTAGCAGATGCCTTGAGTAGGAAGTCCTCAGGTAGTCTTGCTCACATCGGTATGGAGAGGAGACCATTGATCCAGGAATTGCATTTGTTGGTGGATCAAGGTCTGATGATGAAGATCAGTAGATCAGGTGGACTGTTAGCTCAGTTTAAAGTACGATCTGTACTGAGGGATAGGATTAAAGCAGCTCAGAGCCGAGATCCTATTCTGGAAGAGCTTGCAGAGAATGTCAGAGCAGGGAAGTTCACTGATTTCACACTCGATGATGATGATGTGGATGATTTGAGAGAAGAGATTTTAGAGGAAGCACATTCTACAGCTTACAGTGTTCATCCTGGTGTTACTAAGATGTACCACAGTATCAGAGATCTATACTGGTGGGATGGATTGAAGAAGGATGTTGCTGATTATGTTGCTAAGTGCTTGACGTGTCAGCAAGTGAAAGCCGAACATCAGAAGCCTTCTGGGAAGCTTCAGCCTCTTCCTATTCCCGAGTGGAAGTGGGAAAGGATAGCTATGGATTTTGTGGTCGGTTTACCTCGTTCGAAGGATGGATACGATTCCATCTGGGTGATTGTAGACAGATTGACGAAGTCTGCACATTTCTTGCCTGTGAAAGCCACATATTCAGTTGCTAGATTGGCGAAGTTGTACGTGAAGCATATTGTATGCCTTCATGGAGTACCTGTGTCCATTGTGTCAGATAGAGGTTCAGTGTTTACTTCTCGTTTCTGGCAGAAGTTGCAAGAAGCGATGGGCACTAGGTTGGATTTCAGTACTGCTTTTCATCCTCAGACAGATGGTCAGTCTGAGAGGACGATCCAGACACTGGAAGATATGTTGAGGATGTGTGTCTTGGATTTGGGAGGTAGCTGGGATGATCATTTGTCGCTCGTTGAGTTTGCATATAATAACAGCTACCATAGCAGTATTGGCATGGCACCGTATGAGGCGTTGTATGGAAGGAAGTGTAGATCCCCGTTGAGTTGGGATGAGATTGGTAAGAGAGTTTTGTCTGGACCAGAGATGGTTCAAGATGCTGCAGAGAAAGTCGCCGTGATCAAGCGCAGGTTAGAGACCGCAGTTAGCCGGCAGAAGAGTTATGCGGATCCTAGGCGCAGAGATGTGGAGTTTCAGGTTGGAGATTTCGTTTTTCTGAAAGTATCTCCGATGAAGGGTGTGATGAGATTTGGCAAGAAGGGTAAGTTAGCACCGAGATATATTGGATCATTTGAGATTCTGGAGAGAGTTGGCACTGTTGCATATCGGTTGGATTTGCCTCCGAGTATGTCACAAGTGCATCCAGTATTTCATATCTCGATGTTGAGGAAGTATATCTCAGATCCTTCACATGTGTTGCAACCTGACAGTGTGGAAGTGAGTGAAGATTTGACGTTTGTGGAAGAACCTGTGGCGATCGTTGATTTTCAAGTTCGACAGTTGCGATCGAAGCAGATTCCGATGGTCAAGGTTTTGTGGCGTAGCGACAGAGTTGAAGAGCATACGTGGGAGACTGAAGCTGAGATGCGAGCTTCTTACCCGTATCTCTTTCCTTCCTGATTCTGTAATCTTGTTTTTGGAATTCGGGGACGAATTCCTGTAAGGGGGGAAGACTGTAATATCCCGTGTTTTTAAAATAATTTTTACACTGTACCGGGATATACAGTGTCAATAATTTTTATGCATTATACGATGTTTTTATGAGTTGATATGTATTTTAAACCTATTTTAATTACTGTCTATTATTTTCAGTATTTTACGTAAAATTTTCCCGGGACTTTCATTTTCGGGGAAATTTTCACGTAAACAATGTATTATTAATTATTCTAAATGTATTTACGGGTTTGCATGAACTCATACATATTTTTAAATTATTAAATAAAGCCTGTGTGTGTATATTTATTTAATTAGGGTTTATTATTACCCTAATATTTTATTATTTATTTATTATTATTTGATTATTTTATTTATTATTAAATTATTAAAATTTATTATTTTATTATTAATTATTTATTAATATTTAATTATTTTAGTTTATTTTATTTATTTTATTTATTTTATTTTTTTTCTTTTCCTTTTTCTTTCTTTTTCTTTTTCTTTTTCCTTCCTTTTCTTTCTTTTTCTTTTTCTTCTTCTTCTTCTTCTTCTTCCCGTGGGTGCCCGACGCCACCACCAATCTTCTCACCGTCGTTTCTCCCTCCTCCGGCCACCGTTTTCGACACCGCCGGTCTCTATCTTCTCCTTGAGCTCCGGTGAGTGTTATTCTAGCTTTGGTTTGAGCTAAAATGGTCTAGAATTGCTTAGGTTTTGAGTTGAATATTTCGGCCACTTTTGGTTTTTGATTTTTTTGAGCTTCGATTTGGATGATTCATGGAAACTTCCTTCACAAATGTTGTTCCTGGTAGTTTAATCTTCATGTATGAATTTTTACAGAATTTTTGGAGGTTGTTTGGATTTTTGGGTATTTTTGAATATTTTAATATTATTTTCTAATTTTCGGAAATTAATTATTTAAATTATGAAATTGGAGTTTATGGTTGAATTAGGTGTTGAAATGAATTATAGGAATTTATTTGGAATTTTTATGAATTTCTAAGTATTTATTTTTAATTATTGAAGTTTAGGTGATTTTGGAAAATTAAGTTAATTGTGTTTTAAATTGAATTTAATTGGTTAATTGAGTTTAATTATTGATATTATTGATAAATATGTTGAGAAAATTAATTTTGGATAATTGTATGATTTTTGGTGAATTTTTGAAGTAATTTAGGTATATATATATATATAGGGGTATTTTGGTAATTTTACCCTAAATTGTCTAAAAATGTAATTTAATTGGTTTTAATATTTATTTAAGGTATAAAAATGATTTCTACAAAATATTTAGTATTTTTAACTAATTAAAACTATTTTCGGGAATTATTTTCAATTATATATATAATATACGGTTTTTCAAATAAAATGAGTTTTAATCGGTTTTTATAGTGTTTCAAGGTTAATTATGTAATTTTTACCTATAAAATGTATTTTTATGATTTAAGGATATTTTTGGTATAATTGAATATATATTCTGTGTTTGTGGACCCCGATCGACAGATTGTAGTCTGGAGTCCGACCGAGGGGTTGTGATTGATTATGGTGTTTATTTTTGAAGTGTATTTTCTTTGCAGGGTCGGCTCTACTCTTTTGAGTAGAGAGATGTCCGTTTTACAGGGGAGGTTCTGCCGGATTTCCGGTAGAATTCTCGTAAAACGTGATATCCAGTCGAACCCTAATTTTCGATTCTATATTTAATACTCTAGATTGAATTCTAGGATTTCTGTTAGGGTTATTCTGATGTCGAATAATTATTTCTTGTTTAGTTGCGCCGAGACCGAGGGTTAGTGGACCAGACCCGTCGGACCTGTCTCGTGGAGCGCATTAGGTGAGTTACTATATTATATATATATGCTTAGGATGCATGATTTAGAAAATGCATGTTTTATCTTTACTAAATATGCATAAATAACATGATTTATATTCAAGTATATTTTTGGTATATAATAAATTATATACATGTTTTATTAATAAAATATATTTAAAATGTTTTTAAATATATTTTTAATTTAATTTGTGATTTGATTGGATTTATTTGACATATATATACTCAAAATATACCTGGTTTATGTTTGGTATATTTTCGGTATATATATGGTTTATATTGCTATTTCATTTATATCCATGCATCATTTATTTTTGTGAATGAATGTTTTATATTTAAGAATGAAGGATATCAATAGAACGTGCTACCTAGTGGGCAGCACTAGGACCGAGTACGTACCGGTACGCCTATAGTATTTAGGCTATATTACTAACTTATTTGTGGATATTGATTTGATTATGATTATTGATATATGAGATGTGGTTTGGGGTGTGATTGCTGGAGCTCGGTTGACCAAGTGTCTCGGGGCCAATCACACTGGCAGTCAGACTGCTGGAGCTCGGTTGACTTAGTGTCTCGGGGCCAGTCTACTGTCCAAATGGATTAAGTGGATATATTTGGAATCAGTGAGCCTGTATGGCTAGAGTGTTGTTTAACACTATTATTCTGAGGTTGCGATATTCTAGGGTTCTATATAATCCTTCATAAAAGTTGATTTTCAGACAAAATATATAAAATGATTTTTCTGCATCTGTATGAACTTGCCTGTATATATACATATTACTCTTATACTGTTGACTGTATGCATTATCACTTATAGTGTATGTATATATACTATAGTAATTCACTCAGTGAGGTCTGACTCCCCTCCGTTGACTATTTTTCAGGAGAGTCAACTTCCTCAGACCTCAGTAGCAAGTCGATACGCCGGATTTCTTCCGCCCCGGCTTCTTTATGTAAATTGTATACTTGAGTCTTATTGATTTTATCTAGACACTGCAGTAGTTGTAAATTACAGTATTGGATTTTATGTACTTTATTTTAAAGAGATGTATTATAGTAAAACTGGATTTGTATAAAGATTATACATTTATGAGATTATATATGCGATGTGATGAGTTTTGAATTATATCCAGTTGTTATGGATGATATTGTAATATTTA
Source organism: Mallotus nudiflorus (assembly GCA_947683625.1). Classification (NCBI taxonomy): domain Eukaryota; kingdom Viridiplantae; phylum Streptophyta; class Magnoliopsida; order Malpighiales; family Euphorbiaceae; genus Mallotus; species Mallotus nudiflorus. The sequence continues at coordinate 1,180,214 of CANTUR010001483.1, read as the reverse complement.
TGATATTATGATTTTTATTTCCGCTGCACATATATATATTATATGGTTATTGTTATTGCATGATTTATTTTTATTTTTAGGCTTGCTACGGGTTCCGGATTCGAAAGAATTCCCGTTCCCTAGCGCCGGTCATGACTCCTGTTTTGGGTCGTGACAGTAATTTACATAGACTAGCCGGGGTTGATAAAGTTTGGTAGATGGGTCTACTACTGAGGTCTGAGAAAGAAGAATCTCCTATAAAACTAACAACTGAGGGAAGTCAGACCTTACTGAGTGAATTATTATATTATATATACATGTATCTCCTAATGTCATATGCAATCAATCATCAGTATATATAATAAATATATACATGCATTTCACACAGATGCTAAAATGACTTTTATATATAATAAATGTTGAAAAATGTTTATTTTTATGAAGAATCAAATAGAACCCTATTTAATTGCTACCTCAATCAATAATACCACTCTAGCCATATAGGCTCGCTTAATTCCAAATTAAGTCTCTTATTCCATTTGGACAGTAGACTAGCCCCGAGATACTAAGTCAACCAAGCTTTAGCGGTTTGATTGTCAGTGTGATTGGCCTCGAGACACTAGGTCAACCAAGCTCCAGCAACCACACTACTCAATCACATCAATCTTAATTAATCAATCAAATAAAAGTCACCTCAAGTGATTCACAACTCAACCCTTAATCTGTCGCACCGATACGTACACGGTTCTAGTGCTGCCCACTAGGTAGCATGTTCTATTGATATTCTTCAAATAAAATTCAATATACATATGGGAAAATAACTAATGCATAATTAAACATATTAACATTCATAAAAATGAAATAAACCATATATATACCAAAAATACACTGAAAATATACTAAATATATTTCAAGTATATATATGCTAAATAAATCCAAAATCAACAATAAATATACCAAATATAAACCATGAATATGTCAAAAATATTCTAAGTGTGTATTGAAAATATAACAAGCATTTATATTGAAATATACCAAAAATATAGTGAAAATATACCTAACATATACTAAAACATTTAATTAAAAAAATTCATGAATAAATACATCTTAAAAACATAAATATTCAAAATCATACATCCTATATGCGATGTATATATAAGATAATAACTCACAATATTGTGCTCCATGAGACTGGCTCGACGGGTCTGGTTCAATAAGTCTCGGTCTCGGTGTAATTAGAAAAATAAATAATAATAATAATAATAAATTAGAATAAATCTAACTTATACTTCTAAAAAAGACTCGATCTAGGAATACAAAACTCAGACAAAACATAAAAACTCAAAATCGACTCAATGTTACGTTTTACGAAAATTCTACCGAAAATTCGGCAGAACCTTCTCTGTAAAATGGACATCTCTCTACTAAAAAATAGAGTCGATCCTACAAGAAAAACGCATTTCTAACATAGAAAACTCAACACCTCCGATTGGAACCTCGAACTACACAATTTTCCAACTAAGGTTTACAATTCACCAAAAATACAAATAAAATAATAAATATACTAAAAAATCAATAAATTTCATAAATATCCTCAAAATACCAAAATATAATATATTTAAACATTAAAACACCCAACACCATTATTTTCACTATAATTAAATAAAAATCTCAAATAGTAATATAATATTAATAAAAATCCAAATTTTCAATAATTCAACTTAAAATAGTAGAAATTCACTTTGATATATTCAGATAGCTTAAATAGCATAAAAATATAATGAAAATAATTAAAAACCCATTTAATCACCAAAATAGTAAATAATATATTATTTGAAAATAATTTTCAAAAATTAGTATTAATTAGTTAAAAATAGTAAATAATTTATAAAAATCATTTTAATACCTTGAATAATTCTAAAAACCATTTAAAACATTTTATTTTACTATAATTTTCACAAAATTACACAATTATCTCAATAATTCAAAATATACATAATATAATTAATATACTCAAAATTATATAAATTCATAAAAAATTATTTTAAATATTCTAAAATTATTATCTTACATAATAGACACTAATTTAACTAAATTTTCAATAAAAATAATTAATTAACATAATTATCAATAATTCAATATTTAATATTAAAATAATCAAAAATTACCAAAATACAAATTAATTCAAAAAAATTCACAAAAAATATATTTGAGATGCTTGAGCTACAAAAAATAACATTTCTTAAGCAACTTTTCATGAATCAACCAAAATCAAGTTAAAAAAAAAATAATAAACCCTAAAACACATAAATTAAATATAGAAGATATCTAAAAATCTAGAGGTTTTGAGTTTAAACGGAGTTCGAAAATAGTCTCACCAGATGAAAAGATTCCAAGAGAATCTGGTCTAATGAGTTGGAGTGGCCGGAATCCTCACCGGCATTAAAAGCTTCAACTTTCGGTTTCTAGCAACTCTAGCGGTTCCAGGCGGCGGCAAGCGGTGCTGGTGGTGGCGGATGGCAACTGGGAACTTCTCGGGTCAATGACAGCCAGTGGCAGAGGGTGGGGCGGTCTGGATGGTGGCTGCTGGAAGTGACCGAGAGGTAGGAAGAAGAAGAAGAAAAAGAAAAAGAAGGAAGAAGTTTGACCTGGATTTGCTGCTTTTGACTTTTGTACTTTTTTTTTTATTAATTTGTAAAATTATCAAAATGCCTTCATATAATAATAATAATAATAGTAATAACAATGATGATGTAACATTAATGTTAACAATAATAATAATAATAATAACAATAATAATAAATACAATAATATTAACAAAAACATTAAAACAACAACAACAACAACAACAATAATAATAATAATAATAATAATAGTAATAATCTTACATAAAATAAATTATTTTTAGGTAAATAATTCTTTTAAAATAAAATACGTAATTAATATTAATAATTAACAATAATAATACACAATTAAAATTTAAAATGATTAATACTGCATATCCCAAAATAATATTATTTAATTTAAAATATAAAATCATTATAAATATATAAAGGAAAATCTTCTTGAAAAATATACAAGGGGATTTCCTCTTAGTTTTCTGTCTGAGAAGTTTCTGCATCTCCTTTCATTTCTGGAAAAGCTTCTTGAAAATATACGATACGATTTACTCTTGGCTTTATGTCAGAGAAGTCTTTGCACCTTCTTTCATTTTTGGAGAAGTTTCTTTTTGAAAGATATATAGTGGGATTTCCTCTTAGTTTTTTGTCGAAGAAGTCTTTGCTAATGGCTTCCAAGCTTTGGCAGTAGCATTTGTTAACTTAATTGGCCGTATTCTAGACGTGCACAAGCACTTAGAAATGTATCATCTACATCAAATCCCTACACTAAACACAACAAATTAATTATAAATTAGAATATAAGTAAAAAAATTATAAAATGTAATTAGTGATACTATTACTGACACATTTAGTTTTTCACCCTCTGTAGAGTATGATTATTTTCCAATTATAAAATTTCTTTTAATATTTCTACAATTGAATTCAAATGAAGATTATATAATTGATTTATGGTTAATCAAAGCTACCGAATGAAGTGGATGAATCAGCGAATTCTACATCAAAAGAGTTCAATATTATTATTGTATTATTTCTTGTATATACTTTTAATTTTCAATCAATTTTTTAAAAGGAAACTTTTAAATATATATATAGACACACACTTTAGCATGAAAAGCAAAGAGATACGTACACCAATTGCAATTTGTTGCTTGTATTTGTTCAATTCTTCACCGTTGATTCTATGATAAGCCAACAATGGTTCAATGAAATTTTTGTGGAATTGTTGTTCACTAATTGAGGGGTCTTGTGAGTATGCCCTCCAATCGTAAAGACTTCACTTATCGATAGCCATCTCTAACCAAACAAAATCTAAATCGATACTCTTACATTATGTTTGATTCGATTATATAAAAAAAATTACTTTATTTTTAAATAAATTCTAAATTCAATTTATTTCCAAATAAATTTTTATTAATAAAGTGTGTTTAATTCAAATGAATAGTTTATAAAATTCAATTCAAATGAATTATGTATTTGTTATCTTAAGTTAATTTTTATTTATGGTAAAAAAAATCCTTTTAAATAGGAAGATATTTTTGAAAATAAAAATAATGGGTTAATTTAGTTATTTAAAAATATAGACTTAAAAATTGTAGAATTCATTTAGAAATTCCTATTATTTTGTTAGAATTAGATATAATTATAATCAATTCTACAAATTTAGAAAGTGAAAATTGTAAAGAAATTATACAACATATTTATTTAAATCAAATACATATCATTTGAAATTGTAAATAAGTTACATAAATTTTTATAGAATTCATTTATATATTTTATGCATTTTTATTACTAAAGACTATCAAGAATTTATGAGCTGCAATTAATTTCATAAAATAAGGGGTGCGATCAATTATCTAATTATTCAGAAGTTGGAAGCAGCTGCACTCATTTTAACATAATATGGTCGATGAGTCTTGACTTAAACGGCTAAATGATTGACCTAACTGGCCAATGACTTCTTAACCCTCAAAAGACCATTCATGGGTGGTCTTCAACCTGCAAAAGTCCACCTTTTTCGCATAGTTGTAGGAGTTTTTGAAATACTGGAATTCCACTAATGCTTGACAAGTATTAATTTGTTCATTTTCTATAGCCTTGAAAGTGATGTAATTTTGAACGTGCTGATCCGCCAATGTATTCACCTTCTCAAGCTTCAAAAATTCAAAATTTGATTTTGAAAAAAATGTAATGTAATTAAATTAAACGCTAACAATTAGCTAAAACATAAGAAAAATAAAAACATGTCGGTTTTTTTTCTTTTTTTACAAAACACATACACAGTGAATCAAGTTGCTTCTTATATTCATGCAAGACCAAATAAGCTAAGGCCTATAAGCTTTGATAGTAGCATTTGTTAACTGGATCAGCCGTATTCTAGACGTGCACAAGCAATTAGGAACATATATATATATATATATATATATATATATATATATAAACACACGATAGATAAAATTATAAAAAAAAGTCTTTACTTAATAAAAATTATTTAAGTTAATTAAATATAATCACAATCTAATTGAAAGTATATTTTCTATTCTAATTAAGTTAACTTTATTTTATCTATAATCAAAATTAAATTAATTATATAATTCTAATTTGATTGAAAGTATGTTTCTTATTTTATTTATATTTTATTTTTAACAAAAATTAAATTAATTTAAAATTTTATCTAAATCAAATTAGATAATATAATTTTATAAGTCTTACTAAATTAAATTTAATAACTAAATAATTAAATTAAAATTAGTAAATTTTGTAAAATAATTAATTATGAAAATATTAACAATAAAAATATGGAGAGAGTGCTGTATAATTATTTAAAAAATTATGAAGAATGTAACAAATTATTATATTATAACTCTATCAAATTTATAAAATTAGATTATTATATTAAAAATATAAGTATTATATTATAATAAAACTCTATCAAGTTTGAAATTAGATTGTTATATAGATAAAATGTTACTTTTTATTTTTTGAAAATTTTATCAAATTAAAATTTATTAAAAATTATTATTTTTGTTTAAAAATTAAATATAATCATAATTTAAATTTACTTTAAAAAATGACATTAACTATTTTTTTAATAAAGAAATTTAGTCTTCCAGAAGGTAATTTTTTGGGAAAAACTCATATTGAGGTCCCTAAATTTATCAACTTTTTAGATTTAGACTCTTAAAGTTTCATTTTGTATATCTTGACTCTCGAAGTTTACAAATTTGAAGTATTAAACCATTGTGTCAATTTTTTTATCAAAAATTATTTTCTTTTGATCCCTAAAGTTTTGTATTTTTAACATTCATATCATTTTTTACCTTTTAATGTTTATATCACTTTTAAAATTTTTTCACCGGTAAAAAATAAATTTAGTTATTTTAATTTCTAATATTTTAAATTAAAAACATAAATTTATACACATTTTTAAATAATTTTTAATTTAATAAATAAATAAACAAGTTCATGTTAAGAACAAAAAAAATTATAATAAAATTATTGTTTTTCAAAACAAAATATTATGATAAAAAAGAACACCATAATTAAAAGAGATTATGATAAAAAATATTTTATAATTTTTTAAAATTTATATTTTATATTTTTAATTCATTTTTTAGTTTTTTGTACAAAATTTTAATTAAATTATTGTGAATATTTTTATAATATAACTTTTATAAATAGTAAATACCAATGCATGTTGGTGTATTACCAAAAAATAATGATAGATTTTCCAACCAACTTAAATTTTTATAACCATTATCTTAACCTTCATTTTTTTTATCATACTTTTTAGGTAAATTAAAAAATTTATATTATAAAAATTTATTCACAATAATTTAAAATATTATGAAAAACAATAGTATTATTATAATTTTTTTTAAAATTTGGTATAGTAGCATTAACTTGTTTATTTATTTTTAAAATTTAAAATTATTTAAATATGTATATAATAATAAAAATATTAAAAAGTAAAAAATAATATGAATATTAAAAATATAAAATTTTAGAAATTAAAATGAAATAATTTATATTAAAAAAATTAATAAAAAATTTAAAATTTATAAATTTTAAAAATTTAAATATATAAAATAAAATTTTGGAAGCGTAAAGTCAAAAATCCGATAAGATTAGTGACCATATTTGAATGTGGTGTATGATCAGATGATTGTTACTGCTTCAATGGCTTTCAATGATGAGGTGTTATGGTTACAGGACGTGATAATGAGAGTTCGTGTCTTGGGGATTGAGAAAGTGGGTATAATTTTCAGCTGCAGCATGGCTCTTTGCATATTAATGCTGGCATCCATGCTCTCTCCTTTGACATGTCAGAGGCTTGTGACTTGTGAAGCTAACAAGACCATTCGGATCTGGAAACAAACCATAAGCTCAGCCTCTTCACTTGGAGTTATGGGTAACCATCCGTTGATTTCAGTTCAAATTGAACCAAACCGATTAATTGAAGATATTTCATGATTATTCAATTCAAGATCATTTAGTTTGGTCAGTTAATCGATATATTAATTTTATTTTTTAAAAATAATTTTTAAAATTTTTATTTATTAATTTATCATTTTTTTTTTAAAATTATTTCATTAATAATATAACTAGAATTATTTTTTTGTTTATAATCTTAATATTTACAAATATTTATCTAAACTAATATATTTTATATAATATTTTATAATATATGTAAATATTTCAGTCAGTATGATTTTCTTTAATTTTTTACTTAACTAATTAACTGAATTTTATATTTATACAAACTGAAATTAACTGAACCTATATGTAATTGAACCAAATTGATCGATTCAATTCAATTAATCGATTTTGACCAATTTCTACATACTTGGCTTGGAGCCACCTAATCAAATTAGACGGTTCCAGCGGTTGTAATTGTGGTCGTGCTGGTTGATAATGATTGTGTTTTTTTCTTTGTTGCAAGATTTAATGTGAACTTACATTTAAAGTAATTTTTCTTGGAAAGTATAGAAGTTTGAATATCTATTTATTATGAATTTTTTATGAATATTTTATAATTGAATATATTTAGAGACCAAAAAATTAATTTTTGATTAAATAAAATTATTGAGTTGAGTATTTAAATTGTCAAATTGTAAATTAAAAGAGTCATATCGATACTATTGAAAAACAATAATAAGAAATTTCATAATCTGAGTTAGATTTTATTTTAGTATTTTTAATTATAATATTATTTCTTTATCAAATTTTAATTTTAATCTTTAATATAAAAAAAATCCATCTTTTTTAATAAAAAATAACATATCCGGTAAAAAAATAAACTAAATAATAAGCTAATTTCAATTGACTAGTTGAATCCATTGATGATTTAATTTTAGAATTACTATATTTTCGGAACTAAAAATTCATTTGATATATATATATATATATATCTTCACCAACCATGTCGTCCAAACAGCAATCAAATTCTGAAAAGTTGTTTTATTGCAGTAATTAAAAATTGCAGCAGCGTCGTCCGTAGAATAGATAAATAAATGATATTTTTATAACTTGTTTAATTTTTATTATGTGCATTTATACCTCTTTAATTAATTAATGCATTTTTTATGCTTAGTAGACACAATATTATATCTAATTATGTAAATTTTATATCCTAATTACTATTAGGCATATACTGACATATTCTCTCTCGATATTTTTCTAAAATTATCTTCAAATTTTCTAAGGTTACAAGTTGACAAGTTGGCAAGATGATAAAGTTGCATCTCTACCATTCATGAAGCTTCTCACCGTCAACCAATAAGAGACTTAATACATATATAAATAAGACCATGTTGGCTTCATTTTAGATGTATGCATAGTACATGAGTGAGTGAGAGTTATGCATGGTACATGAGTGAGTAAGGTATGGGTGTGCTATGATATATGTAAAAGAGTGTGTGAGAGTATAAAAGTGTATATCGTAAGTTTAGTGCAAAAAGAAAATGTCTTATTTCTTAAATATATAAATGAGTGGTTGTGAGATTATTTAGTATGTGAAGTGTGTACAAGTACTTCTTATAATAAAATTCCTTTTCATAATAAAAATAAGTTTATTACAAATTAGTCCTTCACATATTCTCTAAGTGGTATCAGAGCAGGCGGTCAGGGATCGACTACCAAGTGCATTTGGAGCAAGTGATCAAGGATTGTGTTACGTCGAGGTGCTACTAATGTGTAGTTCGGGACTGTAAAGTTTGTTGGTCTGGAACCAAACTTACTAGTTGATTAGAGTTAATAAACCAAGTCATAATGACGAACATGACTACATCGGTAAGTAGTCTTGAAAAACTTAATAATAATAATTATAACACTTGGAGCACTCGTATGCAATTCTACTTGTTCGGTCAAGATTTATGGGAGATTATTGGAGGCAGTGAGACCTCACCTCCAACGAGTTAAGGTGATCTTAAGAAGTGAAAGGTCAGGGCCAGAAAAGCAATGTATGCTTTATTCGTATCAGTGGAGGATGATTTGTTGCAGCGCATCAAGGAAATAAAGACATCTAAAGTTATTGTCAATCTCGTAGTGAGTGAATATTTCACTAAAATTAAAGATTTATGTCAAGAAATTTCAAAATTAGATCCTCAAAATCAAATTACATAGACAAGGATGATGATGATTATTGTAATAACCCTTATTTTTAAATTATTTTAATATAAATTGAGATATACAGTGTTAATAAATTTTAAAATTTATTTTTTATATTATTATTTATTTGTGATCAATAATCGTATTTTTATTGTATATATATTTTCTTACGTAAAATAATTTAATTAAATTCTATTATTTAGAAGTTTTGCAATCACTATCATTATTTTTATTATTATTATTAGTGTTACTATTATGCATGTGCATTATTATTTGTATTAATTTACATTATTTATATTATTATTAAATAATTTAATAACATGTGTATTTTATTTGTATGTGTGTGAATATATATGTATATATATATATATATGAGTAAATTTATGTGGTGGAGATTTATTATATAATAAAGTTATATTATATAGTTTTATTATAAAGTATTATATATATAGATATATACAAAACAAAAGCGGTAACATACATTCAAAAACACAAAACCTATTGTAAATCCATCTCCTTCCTGCACCGTTCGATTTCATCATTGTCGGTATGCCTCCCTTGCTTCCGACCGACCACCACCTTTTTCCCCATCCTTCCCATCGCCGTCTGCACGTCGGAATGTCACCGGAGAGGGCAGAAACGGCAACAACAGCAGGGGACTTCTCCTCGTCGTCGGTCGCTTTTCTGGCCACCATTTCGAGCACCGCCAGTCTTTATCAACTCCCTGAGCTTTGGTGGTCCTTATTCCAAGCTCCGTTTGAGCTTAAACCCGATCATTTGTGAATTTCTCGATTTTTCAGTTTTAAGCTTTTATGTTTTTTAATTTTTTTGAGTTAATTTTTGGTTGATTTATGCAAACTCCCTTAAGAAAAGTTGTTCCTAGTAGCTTGATCTTCATGCAAAAATTTTTTTTTGAATTTATTTTAATTTTTATGAATTTTTGAATATTTTATTAATATTTATTGAATTTCATAAATTAATTTATTAAATTATAAATTTGGTATATATGGTGTTATTATAAATTTTTTTTTAATTTTAGTGTTGAGATAATAATTTTTGTGATTTTTATGTAATTTTTATAAACATTTTTAGTTTATGTCAATATTAGAAAATTATGTTAAAGTGAATTTTTGTTGAAATTATTGGTTAAATATGTATTTTAGTTGATATTAGTATATTATATGTTGAAAAAATAATTTTTATGATTTTATAGGATTTTTTTATAGAATTTTAGAGTAATATTAGTATTAATATGTATGTTTTGAATTATTAGGGTAATTGTGTGATTTTGTTAAAAGTATAACTAAATATTATATTTTAGTTGGTTTTATAATTATTTAAGGTATTAAAATAATTTTTCATAAATTATTTACTATTTTTAACTAATTAATACTAATTTTCAAAAATTATTTTCAAATTATATATTATATATTATTTTGGTAATAAAATGGGTTTTTATAACTTTTTTGTTATATATTTGGGTTAATTAAGTTATTTGGATTTATAAAATGAATTATTATTATTTTATGTGTAATTATTGGAAAATTTGATTTTTAATAATATTATATTATTATTTCGGGATTTTTACGTAATTATTGTAAAATTAAGTATGTTTAGTGTTTTAGTGTTAAATATGTAATATTTTGATATTTTGAGGATATTTATGGAATTTGTTGGTTTTTAATATCTTTATTGTATTATTTGTATTTTTGGTGAATTGTGGACCTTGGTCGGGAAATTGTGCAATTCGGGATCCCAATTGAGGATTGTGTGTGTCACGACCCAAAACAGGGGCCATGACCGGCGCTAGGGAACGGGAATTCTTTCGAATCTGGAACCCGTAGCAAGCCTAAAAATAAAATAAATCATGCAATAATAACCATACTCATATAATATGCAGCGGAAATAAAAATTATAATATCATAATATTATTTAATCAACTGGATTTAAATCAAATCTCATCTCATAGATACATAATCTTTTATACAAATTCAGTTTTAATATAATACATCTCTTTAAAATAAAATACATGAAATCCAATACTTTAATTCACGACTACTGCAGTGTCTAGATAAAATAAATAAGACTCAAGTAGATAATTTACACAAAGAAGCCGGGGCGGAAGAAATTCGGCGTATCGAGTTGCTACTGAGGTCTGAAGAAGTTGACTCTCCTGAAAAATAGTCAACGGAGGGGAGTCAGACCTCACTGAGTGAATTACTATAATATATATACATACACACTAAATGACAATGCATACAGTCAATAATACATATCTAATATGTATATATACAGGCAAATTCACACAGATGCAGTAAAAATCATTTTTATATATTTTATTGAAAATCATAGTTTATGAAGGATCATATAGAACCCTAGAATATCGCAACCTCAGAAAATAGTGTTAGACAACACTCTGGCCATACAGGCTCACTGAATCCAAATATATTCACTTAATCCATTTAGACAGTAGACTGGCCCCGAGACACTAAGTCAACCGAGCTCCAGCAGTCTGACTGCCAGTGTGATTGGCCCCGAGACACTTGGTCAACCGAGCTCCAGCAATCACACCCCAAACCACATCTCACACATATCAATAATCACATCAAATCAATATCCACAAATAAGTTAGTATAATAGCCTAAATACTATAGGCGCACCGGTACGTACTCGGTCCTAGTGCTGCCCACTAGGTAGCACGTTCTATCGATATCCTTCATTAATAATAAATCATACATTCACAAAAATAAATGATGCATGGAGTTCAATAAAATATCAACATAAACATATATACACCGGAAATATACCAAAAATAAACCAGGTATATTTCGGAGTATATATATATCAAATGAATCCAATCAAATTATAAATTAAGTTGGAAATATATTTAAAAACATTTTAAATATATTTTATTTATAAAACATGCATATAATTTAATATATACTAAAAATATACCAAAAATATACTTAAATACAAATCACATTATCTATGCATATTTAGTCAAAATAAAACATGTATTTCTAAAATCGTGCATCCTAAAGCACATATATATAAAATAGTAACTCACCTAGTGCGCTCCACGAGACGGATTTGACGGGCCTGGTCCACTAGCCCTCGGTCTCGGTGCAACTAAATAAGAAATAAATAATCGACATCAGAATAACCCTAACAGAAATCCTAGAATTCGATCTAGAGTATTTAAATACGGAAACAGAATTAGGGTTCGATTGGACATCACGTTTTACGAGAATTCTACCGAAAATCCGGCAGAACCTCCCCTGTAAAACGGACATCTCTCTACTCAAAAGAGTAGAGCCGACCCTGCAAAGAAATACACTTCGAAATAACAGGCTCAACACAATCAAAATCCCACGTCGGACTCCAAACTATAGTCTACCGACCGGGGTCCACAAACACAGAATCACTCTAGATATACCAAAAATATCCTTAAATCACAGAATACATTTTATAGGTAGAAATTACGTAATTAACCTTAAAACACTGTAAAAACCGATAAAAATTCATTTTATTAGAAAAATCGTATATTATATATATTTGAAAATAATTTACGAAAAATAGTTTTAATTAGTCAAAAATTACCAAATAATTTGTAGAAATCATTTTTATACCTTAAATAACTATTAAAACCAATTAAATTACATTTTTAGCCAATTTAGGGTAAAATTACCAAAATACCCCCTATATATATAATATACCTAAATTATTTCAAAAATTCACCAAAAATTATACAATTATCCAAAATTAATTTTCTTAACATATTTATCAATAATATCAATAATTAAACCCAATTATCCAATTAATTTCAAATAAAAACACATTTAACCTAATTTTCCCCAAATTACATAAACTCAATTAATTCAAAATAAATACTTAGAAATTCATAAAAATTACAAATAAATTCCTATAATTCATCTCAACACTCAATTTAACCATAAACCCCAATTTCATAATTTAAATAATTAATTTCCAAAAATTAGAAAATAATATTAAAATATACAAAAATACCAAAAATCCAAACAATCTCCAAAAATTCTACAAAAATTCATACATGTAGATTAAGCTACTAGGATCAACATTTGTGAAGGGAGTTTTCATGAATCAATCAATTCGAAGCTCAAAAAAAATCAAAAACCCTAATATGACCGAAATAGAAAAATCAAAACCTAAGCAAATCTAAAACCATTTAAGCTCAAACCAAAGCTAGAATAACACTCACCGGACCTCAAGGAGTCGATGAAGACCCGGCGGTGTTGAAAACGGTGGCCGGAGGAGGGAGAAAACGGCAAAGGGGCCAAGTTTCGGCCAAAAAATGGGAAAACTAGCTCGCCAGCGCCGGGGGAAGGAGCTGCTGGCGGCGGGGGACGGCTGGGAACGGCGGTGGCAAGCTGGGAGGCACACCGACGGTAGGTGGCCGGAGTTGCAGACGGTGAGGGATGGGTGGTGGTCGTTGGGCGCGGGAGAAGGAAGAAGGAGAAGAAGAAAAAGAAAAAGAAAGAAAAAAGGAAAGAAAAAGAAAAAGAAAAAAAAAAGAAAAAGGAAAATAAAATAAAATAAATAATTAAATATTAATAAAATAATAATAAAAAAATAAATTTTAATAATTTAATAATAAATAAAATAATAAAATAATAATAAATAAATAAATAATGCAATATTAGGATTATATATATTAAACCCCTAATTAAATAAATATACACACCGTAGGCTTTATTTAGTATTTAAAAATACGTATGAGTTCATGCAAGTCCGAAAATATATTTAAAATAATTAATATACATTGTTTACGTGAAAATTTCCCCGAAAATGCAAGTCCCGGGAAATTTTACGTAAAATACTGTGAATAATACACAGTAATTAAAATAGGTTTAAAATACATATCAACTCGTGAAAATATCGTAATATATATACAAAAAATTATTGACACTCTGCATATCCCGGTACAGTGTAAAAAATATTTTAAAAACACGGGATATTACAGTCTTCCCCCCTTACAGAATTCGTCCCCGAATTCCAGAAAACAGATCAAGAAGGAAAGAGATACGGGTAAGAAGCTCGCATCTCAGCTTCAGTCTCCCCACGTATGCTCCTCAACTCTATCGCTACGCCACAGAACCTTGACCATCGGAATCTGCTTCGATCGCAACTGTCGAACTTGAAAATCAACGATCGCCACAGGTTCTTCCACAAACGTCAAATCTTCACTCACTTCTACACTGTCTGGCTGCAACACATGAGAAGGATCTGAGATATACTTCCTCAACATCGAGATATGAAATACTGGATGCACCTGTGACATACTCGGAGGCAAATCCAACCGATATGCAACAGTGCCAACTCTCTCCAGAATCTCAAACGGTCCAATATATCTCGGTGCTAACTTACCCTTCCTGCCAAATCTCATCACACCCCTTCATCGGAGATACTTTCAGAAAAACAAAATCTCCAACCCTGAAACTCCACATCTCTGCGCCTAGGATCGCATAACTCTTCTGCCTGCTAACTGCGGTCTCTAATCTTCGCTTAATCAAGGGCAACTTTCTCTGCAGCATCCTGAACCATCTCAGGTCCAGTCAAAGCTCTCTCACCAATCTCATCCCAACTCAAAGGGGATCTACACTTCCTTCCATACAACGCCTCGTATGGTGCCATGCCAATACTGCTATGGTAGCTGTTATTATATGCAAACTCAACAAACGACAAATGATCATCCCAGCTACCTCCCAAATCCAAGACACACATCCTTAACATATCTTCCAATATCTGGATCGTCCTCTCAGACTGGCCATCTGTCTGAGGATGAAAAGCAGTACTGAAATCCAACCTAGTGCCCATCGCTTCCTGCAACTTCTGCCAAAAATGAGAAGTAAACACTGAACCTCTATCTGACACAATGGACATAGGTACTCCATAAAGGCACACAATATGCTTCACATACAACTTTGCCAATCTAGCAACTGAATAAGTGGCTTTCCACAGGTAAGAAATGTGTAGACTTCGTCAATCTGTCTACAATCACCCAGATGGAGTCGTATCCATCCTTCGAACGAGGTAAACTGACCATAAAATCCATAGCTATCCTTTCCCACTTCCACTCGGGAATAGGAAGAGGCTGAAGCTTCCCAGAAGGCTTCTGATGTTCGGCTTTCACTTGCTGACACGTCAAACACTTAGCAACATAATCAATGACATCCTTCTTCAATCCGTCCCACCAGTATAAATCTCTGATATTGTGGTACATCTTAGTAATGCCCGGATGAACGCTGTAGGCTGTAGAATGTGCTTCCTCTAAAATCTCCTCTCTCAAATCATCCACATCAGGAACACACAATCTACCACTGATCCACAACACACCATCATCATCAGTGTGAAATCAGTGAACTTCCCTACTCTGACATTCTCTGCAAGCTCTTCTAGAATAGGATCTCGGCTCTGAGCTGCTTTAATCCTATCCCTCAGTACAGATCGCACTTTAAACTGAGCTAGCAGTCCACCTGATCTACTGATCTTTATCATCAAACCTTGATCCACCAACAGATGCAATTTTCTGGATCAATGGTCTCCTCTCAACACCGATGTGAGCAAGACTACCTGAGGACTTCCTACTCAAGGCATCTGCTACCACATTAGCTTTACCCGGATGATATAAGATCTCGCAATCATAATCCTTCAACAGTTCCAACCATCTTCTCTGCTCAAATTCAGATCTCTCTACTGAAAAATGTACTTAAGGCTCTTGTGATCAGTAAATATCTCACAAGTCACCCCCCGTACAAATAATGTCTCCAAATCTTCAAAGCAAAGATCACTGCAGCCATCTCCAAGTCATGTGTAGGATAGTTCTGCTCATGCTTCTTCAACTGCCTCGAGCATAGGCTACTCACCCTTCCATTTTTGCATCAACACACAACCAAGACCAATTCTAGAGGCATCACAGTAAACTGTGAACTTATCCACACTATTAGGCAAAGTTAATACTGGTGCTGTGTCAACTTCTCCTTCAACAACTGAAACTGTTCTCACAAGCTTCTGACCACTCGAATCTAACATTCTTCTGAGTCAAGCGAGTCATAGGGGCTGCTATCCTGGAAAAATCTTGCACAAACTGCCTATAATACCCGGCTAAACCCAGAAAACTTCAAATCTCTGTAACAGAAGTAGGTCTAGGCCATTCAGATACTGCCTCAATCTTCTGTGGATCAACCTGAATACCTTCTTTAGACACTACATGTCCAAGAAAAGAAACACTCTCCATCCAGAAATCACACTCTCGAGAATTTAGCATAAAGCTGATGATCTCTCAGTGTCTGTAGTACAATCCTCAAGTGATATACATGCTCTTCCATACTCCTCGAATATACCAGTATATCATCAATGAAGACTACTACAAACTGATCCACATACGGTCTGAATACCCTATTCATCAGGTCCATAAAAGCTGCTGGGTGCATTAGTCAAACCAAAAGACATCATCGGAAACTCATAATGGCCATATCGAGTGCGGAAAGCTGTCTTAGAATATCAGCTTCACTGATCCGCAGCTGATGATAACCCGACCTCAAATCAACCTTAGAAAAGAACTGTGCACCCTGTAGCTGGTCAAACAAATCATCTATCCTCGGGAGAGGATACTTGTTCTTCACTGTAACCTTATTCAGCTCTCTGTAGTCAATGTACAGTCTCAGGTTACCATCCTTCTTCTTTACAAACAGGACTGGTGCACCCCAAGGAGAAACACTGGGTCTAATGAAACCTTTATCCAACAACTCTTGCAACTGCTCCTTCAACTCTTTTCAACTCTGCAGGAGCCATACGATAGGGTGGTATAGATATAGGAGTAGTACCTGAAACCACATATATACAGAACTCAATCTCTCTGTGAGGTGGTAAACCTGGCAACTCCTCGGGAAAAACATCAGGAAACTCACAAGCAACAGGAACATCTGTGAGTGAAAAACTTCTCCACTGACGTATCCCTGACCACATGCCAAAAACCCCTGACAACCTTTCCTCAATAACTTCCTAGCCGTAATAACAGAAATAAGATTCTGAGGTGCTAAACTCCTATCACTAACAAACTTAAAAATCTATTTCACCAGGAATTCTGAAAGTCACCCTCTTTATTCCTGCAATCTACCACGGCAAAGTGCTGAGATAACCAATCCATTCCCAAAATAACATCAAACTCCATCACATCCAACAAAATCAGATCGGCGGGTAATTCTCTATCTCCCACGAGAACTGGACAACCAGAAAGAACAATATCTGTGTCCAAAGAATCGCTCAGAGGAGTGGCAACAGACAAAGGAAAAGCCATCCTCGAAGCTTGCCAACAAGATTTAAAAGCAAAAACAGGAGAAACCAAACGAATGCGTGGCACCGGATCAAACAAAACCAAAGCATCCAGGTAACAAACAGAAATAATACCTGCCACGACTGCATAGATGCCTGAGCATCTAGCTGAGTCAGATGGAAGACTCTCGCCTGGCCTCGACCTCCCTGTTGACTGGTAGAAGCCTGGCCAACACCTCTGGCAACCTCCTCTAGTACCTCTACCACGACTCTGCTGTGGAACAAATTGAGTAAAACTCTGATGCTGGGCTGGTGGTAACTGAAATGGCATAGGTGCAGCACTAGCAATCGACTGCTGTGGGAATCGCGGAATCTGCTGCTACTGATACCCCGGAATAAGGACATGATCTGGCAAAATGTCCTGTCTGCCCGCATCTGAAGCATGTCAGTGGTGTCAGATAACACGGTCCCTGATGGACCTCTACCGCAAGTCTGGCAAACACTGGTCGCTGATCAGAACTTACGACCACTGCTGCTCGCTCGAAGCACCTGACCCAAATCTGAATGATCTACGCTGACCTCCACGGCCATGTCTACTGCTCGATGCACTCGCTGCTGCTGTCTCTGACTCTGCTGAGTCGGACCTCGCTGCTGACTACTCGAACCAACATGAAAACTCGAATACGGAGTAGCCTGCAATCCACTCGACTAAACTCCTAGCTGGTAATAATCAGGCATCTGCCTAACTAGCCTCAGCTCAATCTCCTTGGCTAACTCAATCACAGACTCGAGAGTAAGGCCTGCTGTAGGCATACCAGCAAAAGCTGAACCCAAACCAGTAACATACGTAGTAACCGCGAAATACTGATCTCACATCAGATCCTCAGCATATCTACCCAGACGAAGAAACTCTCAGGTATACTCCTCTACTGATCGATCTCCACGAGAAATACTAGTCAGACGGAGACGATAGCTCAAACGAAGAGGCTCTGGACAGAATCTCCTCATAAACCGCTCTCGGAACTGAGCCATGTCATCGTCATCATGTAGGGCTGGATCATCTGAATAAACCAATCTAAGGTTGGTCCCTCGACAGACAACTCAACGATCATGATCCACTGGTACTCGGTATGAGCAGTCCGAGTCCTAGTCTTAATCGCATGCAGAAAATCTAATGGATCAGAAGTACCATCGAAAGCAATCCTGCCAACTCGAGCATAGAACAAAGGCTGCCTCAGGGTCAGACATACCCTGCTGATAGGCAGGCTGAACAGGCTGAACAACAGGCCTGCTACTGAGGTCTGAAGATGATGACTCTCCTGAAAAATAGTCAACGGAGGGGAGTCAGACCTCACTGAGTGAATTACTATAATATATATACATGCATACTAAATGACAATGCATACAGTCAACAATATATATCTAATATGTATATATATACAGGCAAATACACACAGATGCAGTAAAATCATTTTATATATTTTATTGAAAATCATCGTTTATGAAGGATCAAATAGAACCCCTATAATATCGCAAACCTCAAAACAGTGTTAGACAACACTCTAGCCATACGGGCTCACTTATTCCAAATATGTTCAGTTAATCCATTTGGACAGTAGACTGGCCCCGAGACACTAAGTCAACCGAGCTCCAGCAGTCTGACTGCCAGTGTGATTGGCCACAAGACACTTGGTCAACCGAGCTCCAACAATCACACCTCCAAACCATATCTCACACATCAAATAATCATATCCAATTAATATCCACAAATAGGTTAGTAATATAGCCTAAATGCTATAAGCGTACCGGTACGTACTCGGTCCTAGTGCTGCCCCACTAGGTAGCACGTTCTATCGATATCCTTCAATAATAAATATAAAACATTCATTCACAATTAAATGATGCATGAATTTAAATAAAATAACAATATAAACCATATATATACTGGAAATATACCAAAAGTAAACCAGGTATATTTTGAGTATATATACGTCAAATAAATCCAATCAAATCACAAATTAAGCTAGAAATATATTTAAAAACATTTTAAATATAATTTATTAATAAAACATGCATATAATTTAATATATACCAAAAATAAATCAAAAATAAACTAAAAATATACTTAAATACAAATCACATTATTTATGCATATTTAATCAAAATAAAACATATATTTCTAAAATCATGCATCCTAAACACATATATATAAAATAGTAACTCACACTTAGTGCGCTCCTCGAATGGGTCCGACGGCGCTGGTCCACTAGGCCTTGGTCTCGGCGCAACTAAACAAACAATAACGACATAAATCAGAATAAACCTAACAGAAAATCCTAGAAACTCGATCTAGAATATTAAACACAAAAACAGAAGTAGGTTCGACCGGACATCACGTTTTACGAGAATTCTACCGAAAATTCGACAGAACCTCCCCTGTAAAACAAACATCTCTCTACTCAAAGAGTAGAGCCGGCCTGCAAAGAAATACACTTCAAAAATAAATGCAAAATTACATTCACAACCCCTCGGTGAGACTCCAAACTACAGTCTACCGACCGGGGTCCACAATCACAGAATATTTATGGAAATACCAAAAAATACCCTTATATCACAGAAATATATTTTATAAGTAGAAATTACATAATTAACCTTAAAACACAGTAAAAACCGATAAAACTCATTTTATTAGTAAAATCGTATATTATATATATAATTGAAAATAATTCACGAAAAAATAGTTTTTAATTAATTAAAAATACTAAATAATTTGTAGAAATCATTTTTATACCTTAAATAACTATTAAAACCAATTAAATTACAATTTTTGTCAATTTAGGGTAAAATTACCATAATGCCCTTATATATATAAATATACTAAAATTACTTAAAAATTCACCAAAAATAATATAATTGTCCAAAATTAATTTTCTCAACATATTTATCAATAATATCAATAATTAAACTCAATTAACTAATTAATTTCAATTAAAAACACAATTAACCCTATATTTCAAAAATTCCATAAACTAATTAAATTCAAAATAAATACATAGAAATTCATAAAAATTCCAAATAAATTTCTATAATTCATTTCAACACCTATATTTATCATAAAACAAAATTTCATAATTTAATTAATTAATTTCTGAAAATTAGAAAATAATATTAAAATATTCAAAAATACTCAAAAATCAAAATAATCTCCAAAAAATCTACAAAAAATCACACATATAGATTAAGCTACTAGGATCAACATTTGTTAAGGGAATTTTCATGAATCAACCATTTGAATCTCAAAAAAAAATCAAAAACCCTAAGATGGCTGAATTGAATAATTGAGAAAAACCTTACCAAATCAAGTTTTAAGCTTAAAAAAAGCTTGGAATTTTCTTCTACGAAGGCTAGGGAGTCCAACGACACTGGAATCACTAGATTTGGTGGTCAAGAAGTCGGTGAACGGTAAGGAGGGAAGTTTCGGCCATTCCGGCCAAAAGCAACCAAACGGTGCCGAAGAAGAAGGCTAAGGGCGGCAGAGCTGCTGGCGGCACACCGACGGCCCTGAGAACGGAGTTAGCAGCGGTGAGGGGGAGAAGGAGACGATCGGGAAGAGGAAGGAAGAGGGAGGGGCTGAAATGGTAATTTCCTAAAATTTTGATTTTTTTTTAACATATTATATGTATATATATATACTTTACACTATATATTAAAATAATATAAAATCACACACATTAAATATACACCACACACATATAATTTAATATTTTAATAATTTAATACTAAATAAAATAATTAAATAACAATAAAACTAATAAATAAATAATAAAATAATAGGATAATTAATTAAACCCTAATTAAATAAATAAGTACACATATATACGTTATTTAGTATTTTAAATATATATATGAGTTTATGCAAGTCCGTAAATCTATTTAAAATAATTAATAATAAATAATTTACGTGAAAATTTCCCCGAAAATGCAAGTCCCGGGAAAATTTTACGTAAAGCACTTAAAATAATACACAATAATTAAAATAAGTTTTAAATACATATCAACTCGTAAAAATATCATAATATATATATAAAAATTATTAACACTGCATATCCCGATGCAGTATTAAAATATTTAAAAACACGGGATATTACAATTATGAATTAATTGAGACTGATTGATTGATTGATTTGAGATGTGATATGATTGATAGTGTGATTGCTAGAGCTCAGTTGACCTAGTGTCTTGGGGCCAATCACACTGACAATCAGATTGTTAGAGTTCGGTTGACTTAGTGTCTCGGCCCAGTCTACTGTCCATATGGAATAAGTGAATTTATTTGGAATTAAGTGAGCATGCATGGCTAGAGTGATGTTATTGTTGATCGAGGTTGCATTTAAATAGGGTTCTATTTGATCCTTCATAAATTTATGTTTTTCAGTATTATTATATAAGTGATGTTCAGCATGTGTGAAATGCTTGTATATATATTTACTATATACGAATGTTTGATTGCATTTGACATTAGGAAATGCATGTATATATATTATAACAATTCACTCAGTGAGGTCTGACTCCCCTCAGTTGATGTTTTTACCGGAGAGTCTTCTACTTCAGACCTTAGTAGTAGACCCATCCGCTGGATTTCTTCAGCCCAGGCTTGTTTATGTAATTTATCTACTTAATTTTATATTGTACTTTAGAAAACTGTAGTAGGGAGTTGTATTTAGTTTTTATTGTTAGTTGGTTGTAATTGAGAGGCCTTTCTCTGAATATTGTATTAATATATTTTATTTTATGATATAACAAAGATTATTATTATATATTGATTTGAGTTTTATTATGGTGCATATTTTATTTTAATTATTGCATGTTTTTATTCTTTTAAGGCTTGCTACGGGTTCCAGATTCTAAAGAATTCCCGTTTCCTAGCGCCAGTCATGACTCCCGATTTGGGTCATGATAATTATAATTCATGGATTGCATCTCGAGTTTAATGCAATAATCACAACAACTCATACATGCGCTAAGGAGCCAACTCTAAATGAGTTAGAGAACGTATTAACTAATTAAGAGGCTTTAAACAAGAAAATGGCTAAAGACTCAATCAAAGAAGATGAGAAAGCCCTTTTTAGCAATAAAGAGGGTAAAGATTAGAAGGTTATGAGAAAAAAATTTGGAGGTAAGCTGAAGCTGGAAGGATGACATAAATGTTAATAAGGAAGGAGTTGGTAATAAGGAGAAGCTCATCATAACCACCAATTAGAGGACAAAGCAAGTTGCTGTAAGAATGACCAGTGTTACAACTATGGCAAATGAGGCCACTATGCTCGAGACTGTCGGCATAAGAGAGCTGAAGGAAATATTGTAATGTCCTCCCAGTTCTGAGTTAAAATTGAAGAGGAGTGGGATTTTCAAGCTTCATGTGCCATTATAGAGCTAGTTATAAGCAAGTCTAGTGAGGCTACACCATCTATCACAAAATAGGAGCAAGCACTTATCACTGTAAGTGATAAATCCATAAACTATAATGATGATTGGATAGTAGATTCTAGGTGCTCTAACCATATGACAGGAGATGAAGGAAAACTTTCAAGTATGTTAATATGTAAGGGGGAGCAAGTTGTTGTCACAATAAACAAGTCAAGGCTACCTATTGCTCACATTGGCAATACCATAGTAGTGCCTCAATACAATGCAAGAAGGGTGCAATTGAATAATATATTCCATGTACCTGGGATGAAGAAGAACTTGATATCAATACCACAATTGACATCCTTGGGAGATTATGTGCTTTCGGGTCTGAAGATGTAAAAGTTTATCAAAGTTTAAAAATTATAGGCATACCAGTTATGGAAGGATGAAAAGTAAAGTTTGTTTACGTAATGTTAGCATAAACGACTTATGTAGACAAGATTAGAAGGAATGAGACAGTTGACCTGTGGCATGCATGCCTAGGACACATGAACTATTATAAGTTAAAGGTGATGATGAAGAAATTTATGCTTAAGGGACCTCCTTAACTTAATGTTCGAGACAACATTTTTTGTGTTAGACATTAGTATGGAAAAGCACATTAACTTCCATATAAAGATTCTGAGTACCGTGCAAAGGAGCCTCTTGAGCTGATTCACTTAAATGTATTTGGCCCTGTGAAGCAACCATCCTTAAGTGGCTTTTGATATATGATAACTTTTATTGATGACTTCTTAAAGTATGTATGGGTGTACTTCATAAAGGAGAAATTTGAAGCCTTAAACAAGTTTAAAGAGTTTAAGGAGACAGTGAAAAAAGAGGTTGATCAAAGGATTCATTGCCTTCATATTGACAATGGGGGTGAATATACTTCACATGAGTTCTCAAAGTATTTATAAGATTTCAAGATACGTCAGCAGCTAACTTATCCTAATACACCATAACAAAATAGAGTAGCGAAAAGGAGATATAGACATCTTGTAGAGATATGCAGAAGTATGTTACATGCAAAGAATGTTCCACCTCAGTTTTGGGTGAAAGGCATGAAGGCAGTTGTACATGTGATCAATAGGTTACCCTAGCACCAATTGGATCCATTTCACTCTTTGAGAAGCTAAGGAATATAAGACCCACTATAAGTCATTTTTGAGTTTTTGGTTGCGTATGCTTTGTTTTCATACCAGATCATTTACAAAGCAAGTTTGATAAGAAAATAATAAGATGCATCTTTACGGGTTATAATGGTCAAAGAAAAGGGTGGAAGTGTTGTGATCCTACAATAGGGAAATCCATATAAAAAAATATGATATTTGATGAAGCTTCATCCTGGTGGTCCCCTAAAAATTAGTTCTACCAGACTTAAAAGAAATTGAGGAGAAGTTACAAGAGAGAATTGAGAAAGATGAAGTGGTAGAAGAAGGTGAAGAAATCACTCAAGAAGAGGGACTAGAAGAAGAAACAACTAAAGATAAGTCACCCAAAAAGTCAAATTCCCCATGGCACATAAAAGTGCATCAGCAGACACCAGAAGAAGCACGTTCAAGCTAAATTAAGGAGATTCAAGAGGATGAAGATTTAGTAGAATATAGGCCAAATTTTAGAAGAACATCAAGGAAAATTAAGAAGAATCCTAAATATGCTAATGCAGCACTTGTTGAAGAAAATAATGCAAAAGAGCCTACAATATACGAAGAAGCATCCATAAGCAAGGAATGAAGGAAGGCTATGGAAGAAGAAATGGATGCCTTAAAGCAAAATAAGACTTAGGATTTAGTGCCAAAGCCTAAAGATGTAAAACCCATGTCCTGTAAATGGGTTTATAAAATAAAGAGTCATCTAGATGGATCGATAGAGAGGTACAATGCTCATTTGGTGGCTTTGGGATTCTCATAGAAATATGGATTAGACTATGAAGACACATTTAGTCTAGTGGCAAAGATTACTATGGTATGTGTTATATTAGCCTTAGTTGCTTGTAAGAATTAGAAACTTTGGCAGATGAATGTGAAGAATGCTTTCCTATATAAAGAGCTAGATCAAGAAATATACATGGAGCAACCACAAGGGTTTGAAAGTAAGATTCACCCAGGCTATGATGCAAGCTCAAGAAGGCACTCTATGGATTAAACTAGGCACCAAGAGCATGGTACATGAAGATAGTGGAATTCCTAATTCAAAGCGACTACACAATGACATCAACAAACTCCAGTTTATTTATGAAAGCTCTAGATGGAAAGTTAGCAAATTCTAGTATATATGGATGATATAATCATCATTGGAGATGACAAAACTAAGATTCATCAAATTCAAGCCAATTTATCAATACGCTTCTAGATGAAAGCTTTGGGAGAGTTAAAGCATTTTCTTGGTCTTGAAGTCGAATGAGTGGAGGATGGAATCTTTTATGCCAATAGAAGTATACTAGAGACCTCCTAGAGAAGTATAGGATGCTAGAGTGTAAGCCTATTTCAACACCGGTGGAGGCTAATACAAAGTTATGCTCAGGTGAAGGAAAGGACTTAGAGGAGTCTACCATGTAACGACAACTAGTTGACAGCCTAATCTATCTCACTCTCACGAGGCCGAATATAGTATATGCAGTGAGTGTAGTAAGTCAATTTATGTAGAATCTGAAGAAGCCTTATTTAGAAGTTGTGCAAAGAATTCTACGATGTATTAAAAGAACCATTGACTATGGTATCTTATACAAAAAGGATGGATCAAGTGAGATGTTTGGTTATTGTGACGCTTATTATACCGAAGATCATGATACAAGGTGCTGAACTATAGGTTATGTATTCAGTTTTGGACCAAGGCCTATCTCTTAGTGTAGTAAGAGGCAACTGATGGTGTCATTATCAAGCATTGAGTCAGAGTATTGAGCGTTAATTACAGCAGTGCCAGATTATACATGGTTGATGCAGTTAATGAAGGTTCTCTATTAACTTGTTGAGAACACGATACAACTATACTATGATAATCAGTCAGCTATACACTTGACTGAAAATCCAGTATTCCACGCAAGAACTAAACATGTGGACGTGCATTATCATTTTGTGTGAGAAAAATTCATACATGGAAAGATTAAGATGAAGTACATTAAAATTGAAGATCAAGTTGTAGACATATTCACTAAAGGACTTAATGGTGTAAAGTTTGAAGATTTTAAAAGGTAGCTTAGTGTAGTAAGTAAAGATATATTATGAGAGAGTAGTCCTTAAGGGGGAGTATTAAGTATACACTGACTTACTCTCTCGCTCTCTCTCTCTATTTTTCTAGAATTATGTTCAAATTTTTGAAGGTTACAAGTTGACAAGTTGGCAAGTTGCATCTCTACCATTTATGAAGCTTTTCACTGCTAACCAATAACTGACTTAATACATATATAAATAAGACTATGTTAGCTTCATTTTAGATGTATGCATGGTACATGAGTGAGTGAGAGTCATGCATGGTACATGAGTGCATAAGGTATGAGTGTGCTATGATATATATAAAAAAGTGTGTGAGAGTATAAAAGTGTGCCATGAGTTTAGTGCAAAAAGTAAGTGTCTTATTTCTTAAATATGTAAATGAGTGGTTATGAGATTATATAGTATGTGAAGTGTGTACAAGTACTTCTTGTACTAAAATTCCTTTCTCATGATAAAAATAAGCTTATTACAAATTAATCCTCCATATATTCTATAATTACTTGTTATTATATAGTTCCTTGGATAAAAGAAAGAGTTGTTTGTGTGGACAAAATAATAAAAATGGACCTTGTTGGTTATAATTAAAATTAATTTGTTATAAGTTTTGTCCAATTAAAATTAATGTCAGCTCATTAAGACCCATAAATTCTTACAAAAGATTTAGAAAGATCTTTTAATCTCAACTTAGATACAATATTTCGAAAAGGGATAATAGTCTTATTTATTTAGTTATTTCTATTGTTATGTTTCTATTTTCATTGAATTAATTTGAAAAGTTATTTATTATTTTATTTATGAGAATAATAATCAACCAAAATATTCAATGCATACAAAACATGCTTTGCACCAACATAATTTAACCTCCTATACAAAGAAAACACAAAAATCTGATTAAATCCTAGAAATTGAACCCAACAAATGATTGAATGTATCATGATGTTGCAAGAATTACGAGTAATGTCAGGAATAGCTTACGGGCTCTTTTCATTAGAAAATTAAAGGTGGAAGATGATCAAATTGAAGTAAAGAGTGAGGATGATGATGGATGGAGAAATGGAAAAAAAGAACTGAAGAGCTTAGATTTAATTTAAATTGAGATTGCTTTAAAATCTCCATTAATGCTTTTACATTATCAATCTAACAAATGCACATGTAAAAGTCTCACTACAACTAAATTAAACATAATTTTTTTGAGACAATTATCCTAAATCATGCAAGAAAGGATTTGAAAGGGCAGGAACATCATTAATTACCTCAAACAAGATATGGGTATTTATAGGACAACCTTGATCGACCAAGTAGTGCTCGAATTGAACTAAAGCCACATTAATGGAATGCTCCACTATCCATCCAGTTTCATCAGAAACCATATAGATAGACTTCTTAGTGGTGACCTTAGTGGCTTCATCATCATCATCTCTATTGTTGTGTGTAGCTAAAGAAAAGTGCAAAGAAAAAGTAAAAAAAAAAAAAAGCAGAGAAGAAACAGAAGGGAAAAAAAAAAGCAAAGAGGAAGACACCAAAAAGGGTATTTTTAAAAGATAGGACATGTGTATAATATTATGTAAAAAGAGGGCATTTGATATTAATGCTCTATGTTTTTTTAATATTTTTATAAAAACTACTAAAATCTTCCAATAAAAATTGATTACATTTCTAAACAACAAATCCCATGTCATGGATGTATGGATAGAAAAAGTTTGGGTAAAAGTACAAATCCGCTTATAATGTTTATGCCTAAGTGCGGATTAGCCCCTAAATAATTTTTTGACTAAATTAAATATAAAAATTCAAAATCATTGCAATCTTGGCCCTCCATTTAATAAAGGCAATTAATGATGTTAGTTTAGTGGATGATATGGCAAAAATGGTCCTAAAAAACTAACACTGTAAGTGATTTAGGTATATCAAAATGAACTCTCATTCTTTTTCCCCATTTTTGCCTTTTGAAAATGAAACCTTAAAAAATAAAATTAAGGGATTCATAAAGGGGGAAGCAAAATTGGTAAGGGCAAAACTCAAGCAACCAAATACGATGCCATCCTCTTTATCATCAGTGACTTCCAACAATTGACAACGTGCATAAATTAATAATAAAGGACTACCAATATTCTGTAACTGTCGAAGTAGGGGAATGAGAATGAAAGCATGAAGGTGGACATCGTGGACGAATGAGAATCCTGGTAGAAGGTTTTATAGTTACATGAATTATGAAGTAAGGTTTTTGTAACTCATTGAATGTTCAACATTTGTCAAAATATATAAAACAGGTTTGGTTTGATAAATTTAATAATTTTTTGTTTTGATGTGCATAATAGAAACTGTGGTTTTTACTTCTGGCATGAAGAGGCAATGAGCGAAAGAGGGAAAAAGGTGATTAACATGCTGAAATTGGAGAATAAGGTATTAGTAGCTGGAAACAAATAATTGAAGGCAAATTGCAGAGGAATGGTGTTAGTTGGTAATGTGAAGAGAAAGATTGTAGAGTTGTGGAAATAATTAAAAAGAATAAAGAAAAATAAAAAGACTGAAGTTGAAATATCAAGGAAGAAGATATATGTGGCTTATGCAATGCTTGTAATTTCTTGGGTTTTTTTCATAGATTTATTTATGGTTTGTATGTGATATGTCCTTGGCTCCAACTTTGACTTTCAAGCATTGTAATGAAAGTAAGTTTGTGGAAATTTTTTGTGCAACTAAAATTACCTGAAAGTTAACTAGGAAAAATCAGCAATAAAAACATATGTGCAACATATATTTAGGTTAAGGCTTACAACTGAAATATTGACCTTAACTGAAATGTTAACAAACCAAAGTCAATAAGTTATTAACAAAGCAAAATAAGTTATAGTAGAACTTGATTCACAATATTGGATTTTTGGTTCCTATGGAACTTACATTACCTGATATATAGTTTTAGGTATTAAAAATCAATCCCTAAAACAAAATGCTTTGACCTGAATTTAAGTCAACAAAATAGTTTAATTTCCCTTAACTGGCAACATAGTTCAAGCAGAAGTATTTCTGGCAGTTTTGGACTTCTTCTACTGAATATGATGTCATTGCTCTTACTGTAACTACCTGGAGGGAATTACTAGTCCACCATTCCACTACAATCCTGGAGCTTGATAAGGCAAGTGAGTAGCCCTAATAACTTAGGAGCCATCACTTATAAAGTTGCTAGACTTTATTCCAATTGTATGACTTATGCTTTTATTATTTATAAGTTCCCCCTCATTTGGAATGAGGAACTTAGTGACTGGATCAATCTTTATTATACCTTTAGCATCAGTTAATGGATTCCCTTTATCCATAACCATTTCAGAATTTTGACTAGGGTGAAACAATAATATAAATCAATCAATTATCACAATCAACACTTCTACCATTATATGGAATATAGAAGCACAACAAGCATAATAAAGAAGCCATAAAACACTCACATTCTAAATTGTTCTTGTAGAGTTTAAATCAATATAACACCCATGACCTATTTTTTAATTTATTCTTGCACTTTTTACATTTAAAGGTTCTTTCCCTTTTCTGGTGTTGATACTTCTTCCAACATTGCCTTGTTGGCCATGACAAGTAGATGAGTGATTTATGGATGCTTGAGTTCCAGGTGCATCAGTTGGTGGTGCTTGAGTTGTAGTTCTGTATGTTGTTGGTGCCTGAGTAGCATTGACTATGCTTGAGTTACGTATACTACTTGCAGGTGCCTAATTAATGAAATCAACCCATTCATAAAAGTTTCATAAAGATAAAATGTTAATTTAATTCATAAGAACACGCTATTCCATTATAAAATGAAATCCAAATGCTGCCCGATTTCCTTTATTAGGACAAAGTCTCTTGTTGTGACCTTGTTATTGATAATTACCACATATTTATTTTATGCCTTGTTTGGAAAGCATGTACTGCTTATATTCTTGTCTTCACTTCTAACTCTCTTTGTCCTTAGTCTACTTACTAGTTTAACCAAAGGAGGAGGCTTAATTAGTTGGTATTCATCACAATGCATAAACATAGTCCCTAGGACAAGTTGCATAAGAGTGCTATAAGATGCTTTAAACTTTGCCTTATTATACCATTCAGATATAACTGACAGTGGATCAAACTTTGCATGCCATAATGCACACATTATATGTGCACAAGGGATCCCAGTCAATTCCCAAGATCTCCAGGTACTTAAACTCTTGTTAAGGAACACCATATGCGTGTCAGGTCCTTCTCCGATCTCATAGCTAACATCCCTATTGAAAATAATCATGCAACCATGTGAAAGTTTTCTATTATCTTAAAACATAGCCATACTTGAAGGGCTTTATTCATTGTACCACCTTTTTAATGCATGCATGTTATCTTTAATCTTGTTCATACAATAGAGTCTTAGATCTTCAAGCATTGAAACAATCAACTTATATTTTGTAAGAACTATTGTTGCATTAAAACTCTTAGAAATGTTGTTGTCAACCATTTGGCATTTGCTTCTTGAGCTGAAATACGCCTTACACTAAATATGTGGTAGGTAACAAAGTAATTCCTTAATAGCTTTCTTGCTTAGATCCCCTAATTTTATAAGTTGTCATTGAATTCTTCTAGAAAAGTGCTCCAAGCACAAATTAGAACTTTTTTCATCTTTGGATCATGCCATTTTTATGACCACTTTGAATAAATGTGCCTAGCACACCAATGATGTTCTGCTTCAGGAAGAACATTTTCTATAGTAGCAATCAATCCCTGCACTAACAAGCCATTATTACTAGTGCAAGCATCTAATAAAGCAAATTTAAAACTAAAATACCATTGCAAGCATTGCTTTTTGCATATCAATAACCACTGTGAGGTGTCCTCCATCATTAAGATCAAGCTCTTGAACCATCCAATGCAAAAACTACCTTAAATTGCCCTTGTTCTCCTTATTAATAATAGCCCAACATATAGGAAAGACTTGCCTTTCACCATCTACACCAACAGCTATGAGAAGTTGCCCTTTACACACCCCTTTCAAAAAGCAACCATCTAGACCTATGAAAGGTCTACAACCAACCTTTCATCCACTTTTGCATGCCTCAAAGCACACAAACATTCTTCTGAAAACCCTCTTCCTTTCTTTTAATGCATATTTACACAATTTAATCTCTACCTTGTTGCCTAGATTTATTCTTTTAATTGTAGCTATATAAGCCTATAAAAAACTAAGTTACACCTTAAAGCTTCCATCAAGTTCTTTTATTATTGATTTTTTATCCTTCTTGCATTTTGCAAAACTAACATTGACCTTCAAAACTAACATGAAAAGATTGCAACCCTTGATCTTGCCTTTATTTAGCTTCCTTTAGATGGTTTCAATTGTAAATTTTCACTCTTTTAGGGTTTCATCTTCATCGGCAGCTTGAATGGGGTATAGAAAGTGACAGAGTGAGTTGTTGTTTTCCTGATTTGGGTAAATATGGGTTGAAGTAAATAGGGCAGATGTGGGTGGGCTGAAGTTATTAGGGGAGGAGACTACTGAATGGAGCTAAAAGGCGGTAAATTTCCCTCTAACCTATAAAAAATTACTTTTGTAGGACCCAATGTCTACTATATAATCTCTTAATGTAATGACATTAGATGGCATCAATTGCCTCTGTTAAATGGGAGTCCAAGATTGCAATGATTTTGAATTGTTATGTTTAATTGAGCCCTAAAATTATTTAAGGGCTACTTTGCACCTGAGCATAAACATTAAGGGCAGATTTGTACCTTTACCCAAAAAAGTTTATAACATTTCTAAAGCCAAAATCCATTATGAGCCCTCCAACTTTTTGATTTTAGGCCATAAAGTTTCGTTTTATATATTCAGACACTTAAACGTTACGAGTTTAAAGTTTTAAACTTTTTTGTCATTGTTTTAACACAAATTATTTTTTTTTAATCCTCAAAATTTTATACTTCTAACATCCATACCATTTTTTCTTTTTAACACTTATATCACTTTGAAAATTTTTTCACCGTAGAAAAAACATATTTACTTATTTTAATTTCTAACATTTTAAATTATTATATACATATTTAAAAAATTTTAAATTTTAAAAATAAACAAACAAGTTAATGCTACGATAAATTTTTTTTGTAATAATACTACTTTTTTTTCACAATATTTTAAATTATTGTGAATAAAGTTTTATAATATATATATATATATATTTGTGTACACGAAAAGCATGATAAAAAAAAATTGAAAGTTAAGATAATGGTTATAAAAGGTTTGAACTGTTTGGAAAATCTATCACTGTTTTTAGTGATGTACTTACATGTATAGGTATCCACTATTTATAAAATATATATTATAAAAATTTATTCACAATAATTTAATTAAAATTTTGTACAAAAAACTAAAAAATATATTTAAAATTTAAAATTTAAATTTTAAAGAATTATAAAATATTTTTTTATCATAATATCTTTTAATTATTGTGTTCTTTTTCATCATAATATTTTATTATGTTTATTGAAAATAAAATGAGCTAGTATAATTTAAAATATTGTAAAAAATAGTAGTTTTATTATAATTTGTTTATCTAAACATTAACTTTTTTATTTATTTTTAAAATTTAAAATTATTTTAAAATGTATATTAATTTATGTTTTTAATTTAAAATATTAGAAATTAAAATAACTAAATTTATTTTTTACCGGTAAAAAAATTTTAAAAGTGATATAAGTATTAAAAAGTAAAAATTGATATGAATGTTAAAAATATAAAACTTTAGACATCAAAAGAAAATAATTTAAGTTAAAAATTAACAGAGAAGTTTAAAACATTAAACTTGTGAAATTCAAAAGTTTAGATATACAAAATGAAATTGAGGGGTTTAAAACTAAAAAATCGATAAATTTAAAGGTTTCAGTATAGATTTTGCTCATAAAAATATAATTGACTAGATGTTGTAACTTATATATTACACATTTAACCCTAAAAGTTTAATATACTGATGTAAGTAAAAATCTTGGAAAATTGTAATTTACCTATAAAGTGGATAAACTTTATAGGCTGTCTGGAAAAAAATGGCCACATCAGTGTGGTTCCTCTCGAGGGTTCTCACTTCTATGTTTTTTTTTATCGGCTTCGCAAATCATGTTGATCGCCAACACAGCCCGTTACGTTGTTAATCCTTCTGAGGTTAAACTACAGTTCAAGGATACCTGTTCCTACAAGTAAATTATAATTAAAGCTTGTAATAACTATGTTGATTAACAATTTTCGAAAGGCAAATCATCTCAAAAGCAGTCCATTTTCATTAGTTCATTACTGTTTACCAATCGTTGCTAATTTTTATTCTTAAGTTTGAATGATCTATAAATTTCACTATAACTACTTCTAGTATATATCCGATAGCCATGCATGGATTCCAACTAATCTAAATTGAGTAGCTGATATGTATTGCATTAATTTGAAACATGAATGTTCTGCTGCAGGATTTGGTGCTACCGAAGATATGAAAGCAATGTTTCCAGTTTTGGGGCTAGAAGACATTGTGAAATATTTTTTTGACATGGGGCTATGCATCAATTTCTTCAATGGTGCTCTGCTCTTTGAGCAGCTAAAACCTTACACAACTAAGAAAAACTATATATACATACATTACGCTCCCAGATTGACGTACTAAACATAATGCATTTTTTGCAATGACAAATCAGTTGTTACATCATTCAGGGCGGTGTTGTAACTGAAGCCTGTCGACCACCTTTTTGTAGCCACTAAGATAAACTTCCTTGATGACCTCCTTGACAAGTAGTAAAAGCCCCGCTAAAATAATTATGATGCAAACAATACTAATATGGCCTGATTCAGTAGGTTTGATGAAACCCAATGAAGTAGTGTAGCAAGTAACAAGTGGAAATACAAGCCATACAGTAGAAGCAGGACCACCAGAAAGCAGATCAGCAATCGTCTTTATCGCCACCAAAAAAGCTGATGTATTAAATATTGAAAACCAGTACCGCTGAAAGTTGCTCATAACAGAAGTGCCTATCGAACTGTCATCAGTGGTGATGCTTTTGGTAACATTAGAGGAAGGTGAAGATGGGTCATCCTGCCAAAGACCCCGAGGTGGACTGAGAATAGCCTGGTAAGTAGCAGTTGCGATTAATACAGCAACTGTAAGTATTCCATTGCGAGTTTCATCTGAGATTCGAAAATTGTAATGGAGAGAGCGGATTGCTAATTTCTTTGAAGTTGAAATCTTTCTCCTTAAATATTCTGCACTGCTATAATCTTCATATCCCTCAAAATATTTAGCGTATATTCGCATATCTTCAATTTCATTTCTTCTCAATTGGCCCTCTCGTTCTAAAATATCCATAGCTGTGAGACCTTCCAAGTTCTTGGAGCTTAGCAATTTTTTCGAGCTATATAGACGGTGTACATTTATGAGAGGGATGAAGTTATTCAAAAACAAAATAATAGGAAGGAAAAAAACACGAGAGAAAAATGAGGGGTAATCGTTTGAAAAGCTTTTTAAAAGTCTCACGACCTGCAAACGTTAACAACGTTTGTCAGTAAATATATCATATGTTACTCTCTGTTGTCCATCGATATTAGTAAACAAAAAAAAAAGGCAACCTCAATTCGATTCCTTAGACTGGCAATATGCAATGCCGTGCTGCTTCACTGTCACCCCATCCCACAACGGCTTCATTTCCAGCGTACTCAAGCCATCCTAATATGACTTCTACAACTTCCGCTTGATCATTTTTTGTTGCAGTGTGCAGCGCAGTTTCTTTATTGTCAGTGACATCTTCAATAGATAAGGGGCAGGCAGCCAAAGATTTTACAATAAAATCAAGTTTCCCTTGTTCAGCTGCTATATGCAAAGGAGTTTTACTCATTTTTCCTTTGACACGGACAAGATCCCCGTCGACTTCAAGTAGCCGAATAGCAGTTTCAGAATTTTCGCTGCTAAAGGCTAAGTGCAGAGGACTAAGTCCATCTTGGTTTAGCTTCCGGCTAAATGATAATTTTAATCTATTGATCTGCAATGCAAATTTTGTATGACCTCTGGACGCAGCAATATGAAGAGGCGTATCCAAAAATGGTGACTGATCGATTTGCTCCAACACATAAGGATCTTCCTCAATGATTGAATACAAGGCATTGATATCTCCTATTTCAGCTGCCATCTTCAGTTTCTGGTCCGTTCTGATGAGGAAATGTACACTATGTAATTTATTTAGCGGTTAATTGGTATAAAAAATCGTAACACTTGAATTTTTTTTTTTTAGAAATTTATTCCGACCTTCAAAATATAGTAAAAATGTTTTAATTTATTATTCACAATTTTAAAACATTTTATGTCTTGAATCGAATGGCCATTGTAAAAAACTCAGGTCTTTTTCTTATTTTTGACCAAATTGTAAATTGTGCTAAATTGTAAATAATTGAATAAATTAACACAAAAATTCATTTTTTATACCAATAGACCTCATTTAACTAATACTTTAGAATCTTTTATAACATATACTCTGTTTCTAATAAATATACCTAAGGAAAATAACAGAGGTATCAATAATAGGGATGGAAGAAGCTTCTACGGCTCCAGCACTGTACAACAAATCCCTAATCTCAGTGTGGTTTTCATCTTGTGCATAGTCCAGGGCGGTGCAACCTTCAACATTCTTTGCGTTTATATCAACTTTGCAGCTTATTAGCAATTGTACAAGCTATATGCAGTATCAAGGAAACATCCCAAACAAACTACTTAGAATCCTCGAGCAAAAATAGATCTAATTAACAAGTTAAAAAGGAGAACAAATACAGAGCAATGATAACTGAACTTGCCTGGAGTTGATTTTTAGAGGTTGCTATATGCAAGATAGTGTTTCCTTCCACATCCATAGAGTTGAGAATCCTCTTCTCCAAGTAAGCCTCTTCATGAGATCCCAATTGAAGTCTACGAACAAGGAACTCAAAAGCTTCAAACTTATCAATTTTCAAAGCAACATGCAGAGCAGTCTCATCTCTAACGGTCACATCAAATACTGATTTTGGGCAAATGGATAAGACTTTGGCCAACAGATCAAGATTATCTCCTTTCTCAACCACATAATGCAAGACGGTCTTGTTTTCTCTTCCTTTGACACGAACAAGATCAGTCTTCTCTTTCCCTAGCATGGTCACCATTTGGATATGATTATTTTGCAAAGCGAGGTGGACTGGGCTAAACTCATCTGGGTTTAGCTTGGCTGCAAAAGATGGCTTTAGTCTCATAATCTCCATGGCGCCCTGGATATGTCCAGTAGCTGCAGCAATATGTAATGGGGTGTCCACAAATGGAACATCATCAATTTGAGCCAAAACATTTGGATTCTCTCGAATAGTTGCATACAGATCATCAACATTTCCTGTCTCGCTAGCTTCCACTAACTGCTCCATTTTAAGGTCAATAGCTCAAAGATTCAAGTATAGAGGCAATAGAGAAGACGAAGAGGGACAAAAGGGGAAAAAAAAAAAAATTCTAATTCTGTTTAGATGGAATTAAATTAGTTAAAATCTATGTATTTTTCTTATGATTTCGATGGGTTAAATAAATTATAAATTATAAATTATAAAATTATCACTCTCTAACTGCATATCAAACTGGTTACTTGTAAAAACAATAAATTAACAAATAAATAAATAAGTCAATTTCAATCGGCTAGTCGAATTCATTGATGATTTAGTTTTAAAATCACTATTTTTGTGAATAAAATGTATATTTGATCTCATTAAAATTTTAAATATATTAATTAGTTATATTATTTTTTGATTAATAGAGATATTATATAACTTAAATATTGATGAACTATACAATTCAGAGCAATCCTCTTTTTTTAAATGAATAATGATAAATTTGAATTCTACATATCAAAATGTCAATGGAGATGAGTGACCATTTATCTATTTTCTCACTAATAATTAATTATAATATTTAAATTATTTTCTAGTAAAATATGATAGATGAAGTGAATTATTTCTAACATTTTAGAAGAAAAATGCTAAAATAATTTAATAGTTAAAAATTAATAAACCAAGGTCATTGGATTCTCTCGGGTAATTAGATTCAACGAGTATTACAATATATCATGGACCAAAAACTTATTTGGCCACATTACACAGATTATAATTAAGCAATGGTTAAAGATAATGATTGTTAAGGATTTTTTTTAATCATTGAAAAAGATTTTAACAATTATTTAAAATAATTATATAAATCACAACTTAAATTTAAAACGTCACATAAATTATACATAAACAATAAAATTTTTTACAACTGCTTAATATAACTGTATACATTATGACTTAAATTTATATTATCAGTTGAAATCATGGGTTGTTGATGAATGAAAAGATTTCTTCTTCTTTTTTTTAATAAGAAGGTTATATAACCTAAGTTTTATTGGGCTGCACAACAGGGGACAATCTTTTCCTTTTAAATCATTGATAGTAGGAACTGAACTTTACATTTTAGAATACTTACCACTTGACTATTCTGTTACTGAATAAAATGGATTTTAATCCTTCATAACACGTATACAGATTCTTACTTAAGTGGATGTCTTCTTTTCCTACATCACATTATCAAATTGATTATTGATATTACAATAATGATGACGAAGGAGTAGATATGAAATAGTAAATTTTGACATCCATCATAATATGTTTATGTAATGATGGAAAATATAATTGCCAAATGCACGGTTTCACTTTTGAACTTAATTAAACTTTATCACTTGTGAAGGACTTTATTAGGTAGAGAAAGCATATTTTGTATTGTCAACTACAGCTTATATATAGAGAGGCTAATAAAAGTTGTTACAAAGATTACAGAGTTAACAAAGGAGTTGTTATAGCAGATATATAGGTTGTTATAGAGTTAATAAGAGAGACATTACAACAAATATTTATGAGAGTAAATGGAAAAGAGGTGATGGAAAATAAGAGGGACTTTAGTATATCCTTGTCACCCTCCCTAAAGTTAAACGAGATTGGAGACCATGTTTAACTTGATGCAAAGAAAGATAAAACGACCTTTAGATATAGGTTTAGTTAACATATATGCAATTTGGTCACTAGATTCAATGTAACGAATGGTGAAGGACTTATTATGAACCTTGTCTCTAACGAAGTGATAGTCAATTTCTAAATGTTTAGAGTGAGAGTGAAACACCCGCATTGTCACGACTCAAAACAGGGGCCATGACCGGCGCTAGGGAACGATAATTCTTTTGAATTCGGAACCCATAGCAAGCCTAAAAATAAAATAAAACATGCAATAATAATAATAATAATAACACAATTAAATAAAATATTATGCAGCGGAATAAAATCATAAATATCAAAATGATGATTCCGTCAAACGAAATTAAATCAAATTCTCATATCATATATAAATAAATCCTTTTATACTAGTTTCAGTTCAAATATTTAAATTACATATCTCATATAAATACAATACACCAATCTCCGAAATGACCATAACTACTGCAGTGTATAGATCATAAAGTAAAACTCAAGACTCAGATAAGCAGTTTACATAAAGAAGCCAGGGTGGAAGAAATCCGGCGTACAAGCCTGTTACTGAGATCTGAAGACGATGACTCTCCTGAAAAATAGTCAACGGAGGGGAGTCAGACCTCACTAAGTGAATTACTATAAAATATATACATGCATACTAAATGCCAATGCACACAGTCAAAAGTATATATATAATATGTATATATATACAAGCAAATACACACGGACGCAATAAAATCATTTTATATATATTTATTGAAAATCACTGTTTATGAAGGATCAAATAGAATCCTAGAATATCGCAACCTCGAAAACAGTGTTAGACAACACTCTAGCCATACAGGCTCACTTATTCCAAAATATTCACTTATTCCATTTAGACAGTAGACTGGCCCTGAGACACTAAGTCAACCGAGCTCCAGCAGTCTGACTGTCAGTGTGATTGGTCCCGAGACACTTGGTCAACTGAGCTCCAGCAATCACACTCCTAAATCACATCACACATCAGATAAATTAATTCCAATCAATATCCTCAAACTGGTTAGTAATATAGCCTAAATGCTATAAGCGTACTGGTACGTACTCGGTCCTAGTGCTACCCACTAGGTAGCACGTTCTATCGATATCCTTCATTAAAATATAAAGCATACATTCATAAAAGTAAATGATGCATGAACTGAATAAAATAGCAACATAAACCATATATATACTAAAAATATACCAAAAGTAAACCAGGTATACTTCGAGTATATATACGTCAAATAAATCCAATATAATTACAAAATAAGCTAGAAATATATTCAAAAACATTTTAAACATAATTCATTAATAAGACATGCATATAGTTTAAAATATACAGAAAATAAACCAAAAATAAACTAAAAATAAACTTAAGTAATAATTAAACCATTTATGCATATTTAATCAAAATAAAACATACATTTCTAAATCATGCACCCTAAAGCATATATATATAGAATAGTAACTCACACTTAGTGCGCTCCTTGAGATGGGTCAGATGGGCCTGGTCCACTAGGCCTCGGTCTCGGTGCAACTAAACAAACAATAAATAATAGACATCAGAATAAATCTAACAGAAAATCCTAGAAACTCTATCTAGAATATTAGACACAGAATCAGAATTAGGGTTTGACCGGACATCATGTTTTACGAGAATTCTATTGAAAATCCGGCAGAACCTCCCCTGTAAAACGGACATCTCTCTACTCAAAGAGTAGAGCCGGCCCTGCAAAGAAATACACTTCGAAAAACAGACACAGAAACACATCCACAACCCCTCGATCGGACTCCAAACTACAGTTTACCGACTGGGGTCCACAATTCACAGAACAATTATGGAAATACCAAAAATACCCTTATATCATAGAAATACATTTAATAAGTATAAATTATGTAATTAACCCTAAAACACAGTAAAAACCGATAAAAACTCATTTTATTAGAAAAATCGTATATTATATATATATAATTGAAAATAATTTACGAAAAATAGTTTTAATTAGTTAAAAATACTAAATAATTTGTAGAAATCATTTTTATACCTTAAATAACTATTAAAACCAATTTAATTACATTTTTAGCCAACTTAGGGTAAAATTACCAAAATACCCCTATATATATAAATATACTAAAATTACTCCAAAAATTCACCAAAAATAATATAATTGCACAAAATTTATTTCCTCAACATATTTATCAATAATATCAATAATTAAACTCAATTAACTAATTAATTTCAATTAAAAACACAATTAACCTAATTTTCCAAAATTACATAATCCTAAATAAATTCAAAATAAATACATAGAAATTCATAAAAATTCCAAATAAATTTCTATAATTCATTTTAACACCTATATTTATCATAAAACACAATTTCATAATTTAATTAATTAATTTTCGAAAATTAGAAAATAATAATAAAATATTCAAAAATACCCAAAAATAAAAATAAATCCCAAAAATTCTACAAAAATTCACACATGTAGATTAAGCTAAGGGAAACAGCATTTGTGAAGCAATTTTCCATGAATCAATCAATTCGAAGTTCAAAAAAATCAAGAACCCTAAAATGGCCGAATTACCAAAATCAAAACCTAAGCAAATCAAGACCATTTTAAGTGAAACAAAGCTTGGAATCACACTCACCGGAGCTCAAGGAGAAGAAAGAGACCGAGGGTGTAGAAAATGGTGGTCAGAAACGTCGTGAACGATGGTGAGAAAGAATTCGGCTTCTCCGGCCAAAACGAGCTTCCCGACGCCGAAAAGGTGCTCTGCAGGCGGCAGAACGGCTGGAGGAAGGAGGTGGCACGCTGGGAGGCACACCGACGGTGAGAAAATGGCGTGACAGTGGCCGG
Source organism: Mallotus nudiflorus (assembly GCA_947683625.1). Classification (NCBI taxonomy): domain Eukaryota; kingdom Viridiplantae; phylum Streptophyta; class Magnoliopsida; order Malpighiales; family Euphorbiaceae; genus Mallotus; species Mallotus nudiflorus. Next base: position 1,139,119 of record CANTUR010001483.1, on the reverse strand, counting down.
ATCGGTGATGGGAGTGATCGGGGAAGGAGGATAAGGATGGGTGGCAATTTTGTAAATAACTCAAACTTTATTTTTTGTTTTAATATTAAATGTATATGTGTATATATATACTTTACACTATATATTAAAATAATATAAAATCACACACATTAATTATACACCACACACATATAATTTAATATATTAAATAATTTATACACTAAAAAATATTTAAATAATATTAAAACTAATAATAAATAATAAAAATATTAGGGTAATTAATTAAACCCTAATTAAATACATAAGTACACATATATACGTTATTTAGTACTTCAAAAATATATATGAGTTCATGCAAGTCCCAAAATCTATTTAATATAATTAATAATAAATAATTTACGTGAAAATTTCCCCGAAAATAGTATTTTCGGGAAAATTTTACGTAAAGCACTTAAAATAATATACAATAATTAAAATAAGTTTTAAATACATATTAACTCGTAAAAATATCATAATTATATACAAAATTATTAACACTGCATATCCCGATGCAGTATTAAAATATTTAAAAACTCGGGATATTACACGCATATTTGTTAGGTAAGTAGCACTCAATTGTCACACTACAATGTCTGAGTTATCTGTTTGTAAAATCCTAATTCATTCATCAAGGATTGAAGCTAGTTAATTTCCTAGATCACTATCACTAATGATTTGTACTCAAATTCTATTGAAGAGCGAGCAACACACCTCTGCTTGTGAGAACTCTGAGTATGACATTATTGCCAATGTAAATAGCATATCTAAAGGTTGATTTTTGGTCATTAAGGGAGCTGGCCCAATCAGCATCACTGTATAAATTGATGGCAAAAGAATTTGATTTATAAATGTAAACACCATGAGATATGATATGCTGAAGATATTGAAGGATTCTCTTAATAGCAGTCTAATGTTCATCAGTAGGTGCATAAAGGAACTGTGAAGCTTTATTCACGGCATATGAGATGTTTGGTCGAGTGAATGAAAGATATTACAATCCTCTAATGATGCTACAATAATAGCTTAGATCTGGAAAGGAAGTTCCACCTGTGTCAATTTATGCGAAATAGAGGAAGGTATAAAAACACCTTTGGCATGACTCATGTTGGCTTTTTGTAACAAGTCTTGAGTATATTTCTACTGAGTGAGCAGTAAACCATATCAGGTGAAGGTTGCTTCAATGCCTAAGAAATAATTAAGTTTGTCAAGATCCTTGAGGGCAAACTTTGTAGTGAGGGGCTGAACTACTTCATGCATGAATTATGTCAAAGAGCTTATAAGAACTAAATCATCAACATAAATAAAAAAAGCCAAAATATTATTATGAGAGTAGGAGAATAAAGAGATGTTAGTTTTAGATCCATGAAATCTAATGACGTGCAATTTATGAGTGAGAAATTTAGACTATTAAACCAAGACTTATTTCAAACCATAGAGAGAATGCTATAATTTGCAAACATAATTTAGATATTGCTTCCTAATAAATACTGGAGGCTGTTGCATAAACACATTCTCATTAAGATGGCCATATAAAAAGGAGTTTGAAACATCTAGTTGCTTGACAAATTAATCTTTGCTAATTGCAATGGAGAGAATTTATCGAATGGTGCATGACTTGATTATTAGACTATATGTATGGTGAAAATAAATGCTGGGACATTGGTAGAAGCCCTTAGCCACTAATCGAGCTTTATAGTAATCCACTTATCATTAGAAGTATATTAATGCAATACACCCATTTGCATCTAATTAGATTTTAAGTATATGAGGGTGGAACTAGATCTCATGTGTTATTTACAATAAGAGTATGGTATTCATCAAGCATTGCCTTTCTCCATTATGGAACCAAATCTACTTATTTAAAGGTATGTGGTTTAAAATGAGGGGTAGGTGTGGTGTAGAATGATTAGGGTTTAAGATTGCTCATTTGTGAGCAACTAATCATTAAATGTTAGTGATTTGAGTAGTAGGGTTATTTGAGTTAGTAATGGTATTGCATCTTATCACATCAACAATTAGAGGGACGCCCAGAATGTTTGATTATTTTGTAGAAGAGTGTTGGGGATTCGACGAAGTGTTGAAGTAGAATTGGTTGGTTGATGGGATGTTGAGTTTGTTGGTGTGGTAATTTGCATTGGGTTATTGGAATTAAGAGAAGTAGATAATGATGAAGGAGTTTGATTTAGAATTGTAGACTGAGGTTATGTAGAGGACGTAGAGCATGGGTTTTGGATAGGAATAATGGGCAGCAAAATTAAGAAAAGGGGGATAAAGAATTATCCATACTAGCAGTAATGGAATATGGTTATTTAAGTGAGATATCACCCTCCTGAATGTTAGTATAGGTGGTATGCCCTAGAGGCCAATCATATATTTGACATTGTAAATTATCCCAAATAGAAATAAAATAATATTTTATTATTTAAAGTATTTATTTAACTGAATATTTATCCATTGACATAATGTTAAAATAATTTTTTTGTCAAGAGTTGATAATATGAGCTGTAAATTGATTTAGTACATATGCCATAAAATTGTTCATAATTGATTGATTAATATTGGGGTAATATTAATTAGACTATCATCTCTGTTTATTTTCCTTGATTAATATATGAGACTAATAGTGGGAGGTAGTGAGTCTCATACTACTTGATATGAGATATTAGAATAGATATGTGGATACTTATGTGATGGGTGAATAGAACATGACATTAGATTTGTGATTGCATGGATATTCGTTTATAGTCAACAATCATAATCTAGGTTATAATAGTGTATATAGTCCTTTAACCTGAGGTGACATAATCATCCATATTTAAATGGTTAGGGTTTATTACTGCTTACATACTTATGTTAATTATACATGGGTATATGGTGTATGGTAGCTCTAATTGGTTAAGTGTAGGGATGAGTGTTCAACCAAGATGAGATTCATTACCTGGAGTGAATTAAGATAAGATCCTATGCTATATAAGTTCTTTCTTGATCAATAAGTTCCTGGCCAGGACAAATATGACACCAAATGAAATAGTTTTAGTGTTGGTTATATTTTATTAAGAATAGAATTTGAGATGAGGTCATATGATATAACTATTAGTATTTGACTAAACCATGACTCTAGGCTATATTAGGATCTTTTAATGAAGAGATTTTAGTGCATGATAATTATGACCAAAAGGGTTCGTGTGAATTAATATATGCATTCATTTCTAATTGGGTAGTTATGATATAGATGCTAGGGGTCACTCATAACTTATGAGAACTAAATGTGTATAACTGGGATTTTCACATTTAGACTTGCAAGGAGTTTCAAATAATATCAAGTGTTGATATTATCTTCTCATTGCCAATTAGACATGAACCTAGTAAGTCACACCTAAAAGAGTTTCACAAATTATAATATTAATCTAATTATTGATTAAATGTTTAATTAAATAATTAAGATTAAGGGAATTGGGTTTATGCTTTAAACAATGATTCTAGCATATCATGAAATCCAATTCAAGTAAAGGGTTTAATTATTAATTTATACTTAATTAATATGAGATATTAATTAAGGTATTAAATTAATAATATATGTTGTTTCTGATTGGACTTGGATTAATAGCTCAAGTTGTTTGGGCCTAGGCCCAAACAACTTGGACCTAAAATTAATCCAAGATGTTGAGAAAGCCTATGGACCTAATCCAAGCCCATTTGTTACATGGATTGGGCTTAGGCCAAGATTTGGCCCAATTACTAAGCCCAATGCCATATATGTATGAATTGACAAAGTTGTCATGTTAGGAATGCATGATCTCTTATGTGTGTAATGTTGACTATGATAAATGATAAATATTAAGCTTGCCTTATTAGGCTTAGCTTATTAGGCACATTATCTCTTAAGTGTATAATGTTGATAATGGCTTCATCAAGATTAGGTTTTATAATTATGTGTAGAGAATGAATGTAGACAAATACATGTGATGTATTCAATCTCTATATACCTTTTTAATATACTTATCTCTTATACAAGTTGTATATTTATCATGATGAGTTGTATACATGTAATGTATGATGTCATTAGGGTTTGCTTTCTCTACATATATATATCTTAAGGAAGTGTTTCTTAAGATAGGTTAGAGACTTTGTGTAGAGACACAAAAGGATAAAAGAAAGAAACACATACATACTAAAACCCTAAGTGTTCTTGTAAGGAGATTGAATTGGTCCAATTTTGTAAGCGTCACTAAAGAGGTCTCTTGCCACTAATCCAATCTAAGTAAGAAGGTGAATTGGTGGAGCTTTATGTTTCAAGCTAGAGGCCTAACACTTAAGAGGCTAAGCATTTGATTCAAGAGTTGAACTAAAGAATCCAAAGCTTGTAGAAAACTTGTGGTCTACATCAAACTTAGGAAACTATAAGTATTCTTAAACTTAGACTTCGTAGGTTATTGTTTTACGTATATTGGTGTGCATTTTAGCTATCTGTAAAATGCAAAATGGATATATGGAAATGGAAATCTTCATGTAATGAAGGGTTATATAAGTGAAATTTTTGAAATTTCACCCTATTTAGGGCATGTGCTTACCACACTTGATTATTGTATAATCGTTTCCTTTTACTAAAAATCCTGTTCATAAAAAAGAACATATCATGAGACCAAAATTTTTCTACTAGTAAGATCAAGACAATAATAACCCTTATGAAGCTTATTATATCCAAGAAATGCACATTTAAATGAATTTAGTGCAAATTTGTTAGGAGCATGAGGTCTTAACCATGGATAGGAAGACATCCAAAAATATGAAGATCATTATATTATGGTTTGGTATGAAATAACATAGAAAGAAGAGATTTTTATTGAAGAAATGGATTGGGAAGTCAGTTGATCATGTAAAGGGCTATTTCAAATGCATAAGGCCAGTAAATTTATGGAATTGAGGTAGGAGTGAATGGCCAGGCTCAATGATATGTTGATGCTTATTTGCTCCTCGCATACCATAATTATACTGGTCAACAAGTAATATAGAAGTAAATAAAGTATTGTTCCCATGAGGATTAGGGACTAAGCACCTATTAGCTTTAGTTGAATATATTTAGAGCTTGCAAATAAAAAGTGAATGAAATAATGAACAAACTAAATAATCAATAATTGAAGAAATGCAAATTAAACTAACACTAATTATCTAATGAAGAAATGAATTAATAAAGGGACTATATTGTTGGAGAATTGTACATCACATTCTCATAAAGTCAAGTCATTCATCCATTCAAGTCACTTGCACAGCTTAAGCTTCCAAGAATCATTCAACACTCTCTCTTAAGTAATGTTAAACTCAACAAGTATACGTCCATTAAGTCTTAAAATCATGGTTTAATTCTTATCCTCACCATGAAAGTAAGTTAACATCGAACATACAGGGCATTAATTGATCTTATAGAGGATTGAATTACATCAAGCTTTGTCAAGTCTTTGATTATTTAATATGCATTTACTTGTCTATTAAATCTACATTTTCTTAATGCATAAATCTAAACTAGAGTTACATTTGGCCATAATACAACAAACATCAAGATTCAACAAACACAATATGTATTAAATAAGAATAAATTTATTAAATGAACTTAATTCAAATGGGTTTCCAAAATTCCAACAACATAGGAAAACTAGCCAAACATGACTTCTATATCTAACATTCAATATTCAATAACAACCTAAGAGATTAACAAAAAAAGTAGTAAATAAACAAAGGAGATCGAGATTATAGCAAGAAGCTTATAGGTCTTCAAAGGAGGCTCCTTCCTTTACTTCTTTTTCTTTTTCTCCTTATTTTTCTTACTTTTGGCTGTTATGGGTGTTGTTCTCTAAAAAGATCATCTAAAAATCAAATATGGAAATTCAACTCTTTAGGTCTTGATTTGGTGGAGATCTTTTGGTACTGATTTGATCTTTAAAATATGGTTTCTAACCCTATAAATTAGGATTTTGGTCCCTCTTTTATAGTCTTCTAGAATGACCCTCAGATCCTCTTTAAAATGGGTGTGTGCCTGCTCATAAATTAGTAAAAAATGTCTGAAATTAGGCTAGTCATGATCGCGACACCCCCTATGATTATAACAGAAAGTTCACCAGTACAGGTCCTACGATTGCGATGTTGCTTTCATGATCATGGCAACCTCGACGATCATGATAGAGACATCCTCTGATAAAAACTTCAACTACAATGGACTTGTGATCATGAAAGAAACTGTAATGTTGTTCCCTTGCTTTATTTTGACTAGCTTTATGCTTCAAATGGCACCATTCACTTCCATATTTTCTTTTCTTTGAAAAATTAAATGAAATTATAAAACTATATATTCTTATTAATTAACTAAGCTAAATGCAACCTAAAATCTATAAATACATGTTGAAATGAACCCTACAATTATATGTAATTTAGCATAAACATTGCTTTCATTTGACACATCCATTTTTGTTCAAGGGTGTACGGATAATAACTTTTTTGAATTATCCTATGGTCAGAAAGATATTTGCTTAACCCTTGAAACTCACCTCCCCCATCTGCTTAGAATATTTTAATTGGAGTTCTAAAATATTTTTCAACAACGTGTTGAAATTTAATGAAAGTGTTGAGAACTTCATACTTAAATTTGAGAAAATAAATCTAACAGTATTTGCTAAAATGATCATAGAAAATAATATAACAATGGTAGTCATTACTAGAGATTATAAGAGAAGGACCCCATAAATCAAAACAAACTAATTCTAAGGGCTGAGAAGCTTAAAAAAAGGAATGATTAAATGGAAGTTTGTGTCTTTTGCTAATGGAGCAGGCATGACATAAAGAAAATTTATTATTACAAGAATTTATTTTGGACTTAGATAATGCTAAACATGTGCAAGATAGGCATGCCATGTTGAAAGTGAACTTAAAAATGCTTGAGGTGAAATGGATGATGTAGTTTTAGTCATTAGAAGTGTGTAAAGAGTACTATCATTCCATCTTGTAAGCAGCAAAGTCCTTATGGGGATATCCTTGATCTTAAAATGAAAAGGGAAACATTCAATGGACACATTGTTACTATTACTAAATGAAGATACATAAAGAAGATTATTACAGGTAGTAAGTACATGAAAAATATTTTGTAAAGAAAAAAATATGATTCTAAGAAGAATATTGAGTATTACCAAAATGAGATATAGGAAGGGTTTTACCATTGCTATAGTTATGTCATCCGATCCATGATACTCCTTTCGATGACTTAGGTTTTCAATTTCAGAAGTGAGATGATATGTTGCTCTAGAATCCATGATCCATTATTGAGTGTTAGTAGGAGAGTTAAAGGAAAAATTTATAGATGGCTGAGGAGAAAATGATGGTTGTGTGTAATTAAGTTTAGGAGAGGAATAATTTCAAGTAATATGATCGATCCCATGGAAGTTATGATAGATAAGGTACTTTAAATTTTATTCCACCAAAGTAGGAGAAGAGTAAGATGATTGGTGAGTTAAGGATGAATTTTTAATGAAGCTATTGCTACTACCATGATTGTTATTATGGCCCCAAGAAACGTGACCACCATGGCCTTAAAGGGTCTAAAACCAATTAGTAAAGAAAGTTGATGGCAGTGGTGTTAGTAAGATGGGTTCTTTTTGTTTGCCCTTAGCAACTAGACTTGTCTCTTTGCTTAACAAAAGACCATAAAGGTCATCAAATGTTACAGTATCAACACAGTTTTCTAGGGAGCACATAAATGGTCGATATTCATAACTTAGACCATTGGTGATGACATGTATCAAGTCTTTTTCAAGATCGAATATTAGAGGGCTACTAATTTATCAACCATGCCTTTGGCACACTAAATGTATATAGCAATCAATTCATTTGATTCACATTAAAGTTTAAAGAAGGAGGACTTAATGGTACAAATTTAGGCTTTAGAACCCAATGCATAGATTCATACAAGTCTGTCCTAAGTGTCTTTAGCACTTGAAGCATCGACTGTTAGCTAGTATTTCACATCCTCTATAACTCTTGTACATTTATCTCTTGTTAAAAACATATAGTTATTATATATCCAACTCTCATGTATCTATATATAAACAGCCTTGTACAATACTATTGATGTGTGATTAATATACAAAATACATTTTCTTATCTCTTTTATTTTATCACATGGTATTAGAGTTTGCTTAAAAAAATGGCAACTCAAATTGTTCCAGCTTCCTCAACCTTTATTACAACTTTAGTTTCTACCACTAATTATACCTTTGCCTTTAAATTAACTCCAAAACATTTTCTTGTATGGAAAACTCAGTTTGTTCTTTTTCTTAACTTTCACAATATGACAAAACTCATTAATGGTACACCCGAACCACCTATGATGGTTAGTTCCTTTACTAATCCAAATGAATCTCTTGTCAATTTTGATTACACCTCATAGTTCAAATAAGATCAACTGCTACTATCTTGGATTCTTTCATCTTTAACTAAAGAAGTATTCTCATATATAATTGGCTGTAAAACATCATTGGATGTATGGAGAGCACTTGAAAGTGCATTTAAGGCTGTATTACAAAATTGTCAACTGTAAATATATATTGAACTCCAAGAGTTAAAGAAAAATGACATGGACATCATTTAATACCTACAAAAAGCAAAAGCTTTTTTCTAATGAATTGGCATCTGCAGGTAAAATTATCTCTCCTTCAGAAATCAATGCCATCATTTATCAAAATATTGGAATTGAATTCCTTCCCATTGTCTTTGCTCTTAACCTTCAATTAGAACCTCTTTCATTCTCTCAACTATATAGTCAATTATTCTCCCATGAAATTTTACTCAAAAGCTATACTATCACACCTTCAGCTCATCTTGCCTTTCATCCAGCTCCATCCTTACCTAGACTAACATATGTTGGTTTTCAACATCCTAATTTTAACAAACTAAAGTGTCAAATTTATGGGTATTTTAACCACACAACAAATCACTACAAACGCCGCTATGCACCTTGTCAAAACATTATTTGAGTTTGACCACAAGCCCACTTCACCACTAATTATTCATCTCTTTCTCAGATGGGTGCATCCTCTTATCAGACATCACTTTACCCTCATTACTCGCCTAATTATCCAACTATAGTCTTGTCACCATTACTACCAGTTGCCCAATGGATTTTGGACACTAATGCGACTTATCATATGACACCAACAGTCTACTAACTTCAATAAATCCAACCTTATAATGGCCATTATCATGTGATAGTAGGTAATGGACACTCAATGCCTATTTCCAACATAGGTACTGCCTTCTGCCCTTTACGATATCATACTAAATTGATACTCAATGAGGTCTTACATGTTCTTACTCTTTCCAAATCTCATATTCTTGTTCAATGTTTTCAAACTGAAAATCAGTGTTTCTTTGAATTCCATCATAACTCTTTTTTTATAAAGGACGAGATGAATAAGGGCATCTTATTACAAGGCAAGAGTAATAAGGGCTTGTATGAATTCACATCTCTTTAACCACAGGTGCATCTTCATACTAAATTAATTCCTTTTGATGTCTGGCATGCATGGCTTAGTCACCCTCACAAATCCATTGTCTCTTCCATCATTAATTAGAATAGTCTACCAATTTCTTCCCTAGTTATTTCTACCACTTTTTGTTCTTCGTGTCATTTAGGAAAAATGGCAAAACTTCCTTTTGCTCAAGTTGATCATTGTATTACTCATCCTTTTGAGATTATTCACTTGGATGTATGGGGTTTGTCCCCAGTACAAAGTAATTTAGACTTTCATTATTTTGTCTTATTTGTCAATGATTTTTGTCGTTTTAGATGGATTTTTCCACTAAAGAATAAAAGCTACGTGTTTTCTATCTTTAAAGAATTCGAGTCATTGTTAAAATATGATTTTAATGTCAAATTAAGGTCTTTCATTTAGATAGGGGAGGGGAGTTTCAAAAATTACATCAATATTTAAAACAGTAGGGCATTATTCATCATATTGCTTATCTATATACATATGAACAAAACAAACTCATATAATGAAAAATTCATCATATCATTGACATTAGCCTAACTGTACTTGCCTATGCTTGTATTCCATTTAAATATTGGTCATATGCTTTTCTTTATGCTGTTCTTACAATAAATCCAATGCCAAGTACCAATCTTAAAAATAAAATCCCTTTCGAAGTTTTATATACTAAAAAGCCTGATTACACTGAGTAAAAAATCTTTAGTTACATTGTCTATCCATATCTTAGACCTTATAATAAAATTAAATTTTCCTATCATAGTCAAGCTTATGTTTATTTTGGCAAACTACCAAATCATAGTGTATCTATGGTTTAGATCCTATTACTTCCCATATTTATATTGTGTGCTATGCTATTTATGATGAAATTACATTTTTGTTTCATGTGAATAATACGCTTTCAGCCTCTCCACCAATTTCTCAAAACCATCAGCCTTAGATTACTATTCAAGTGCCATATACTCTTGTTTCTACTTTAGGACAGACTACTTTTTCATTCGAACTCCACAGCCACTAGGTATGTGCTTCACTCTTTCCTTATTGAATCCTTCCTCCTCCCAATCCTTATCCTCTCATAAATCTAAATTATCTCCATCATTTAATCCTTTTGTGTCACCTATTCTAAACCAAATATTGTCACCTTCTTCTATATAATTTAACACATCAGCTCTAGCCTTTCCACCTATCATTGATGTAACTAAATTCAACCCTCCTCCACCCCTAACTCAACTTGACTTTAACCGCACTTATTCAATGACCCTTTGACCCTCCACCATGTCCAAACGATCCAAACACCTTACTACCAAATCAACCAATTATCTTGAACATGAACCTCAAACATTTTATTAAGTTAGTAAGTATTCTGAATGGCAAAAGGCAATGTCTAAGGAAATTAATGCATTATTGTCTACTAATACTTAGGATTTAGTTCCTAGGCCCCTTAATACTAACATCAGTGCCAACAAGTGGATTTACAGGATTAAAAGGAAGTCTGATGGCTCTATTGATTGATTCAAAGCCTATCTTATTACTAAAGGATTCACTTAACAAGCTAGTGTTGACTACAAAGAAACTTTCAACCCTGTAATTAAAGCCATTACCATTCGTACTATTCTTGCTCTTGCCTCAATGCATCATTGGGAAATTTGCCAAATAGACATCTCCAATGCTATCCTCTATGGCAATCTTTAAGACATAATTTTATGGACCAGCCTATTGGTTTTGTTGATCTTACTTGACCTAACTTTGTTTATCAACTTAACCATTCTCTTTATGGTTTGAAACAAGCACCAAGGGAATGGTTCTCATATTTGGCAAGCTTTCTTTAGTAACATCAATTTATTCAATCTCCGGCTGATTCATCACTATTTCTATGGCATACTATAGCTCACAGTTTGTATGTTCATATCTATATTGATGAAATAGTCATTATTGGTTCTTCCCCTAGTTAAATCAGTCACCTTATTGGTAAACTTCATAAAAAATTCTTGGTTAAAGACTTAGGCCAACTCCATTACTTCCTTGGCATTGAAGTCTCTTTTACTTATGATGGCCTCACTTTATCTTAAACCTGATATGGTATTGATATGATTCAGCAAGCTAGTCTTTATTCTTCAAATCCATTAAAGTCTCCTACAACATTATCTCCTAAACTTACCAAACATAGTGGCAGTGCTATTTCCAATGATATATATTATCGTAAGTTTGTTAGAGCACTATAATATCTTACCATAACTTGCCTGGATATTACCTATATTATAAACAACTTATGCCAATTTATGCACAACCCAATTACACTTCATTGGCAAGCTTTAAAGTGACTTCTTCAGTTCTATAGTATGATTAATCTTGGGCTTCATTTGATAAATAAAATTTCTTTGGACATTACTTATTATGCAGATAGCAATTGGGGAGGTGATCTTGATGATCGTAGCTCCATGACCAGCTATGCAATCTTTATTGGCAACTGTTTGGTCTCTTGGCTTGCTAAAAAGCAACACGCTATTACTATATCATCGACTGAGAATGAATATAAAGCTTTAGCCAACTTCACTTTTGAGTTTCTATGGCTATGTTCTCTACTTACAAAAATTGGTTTTCCGCCCACCTCCTATGCTCTTTTCTATGACAATATAGGTGCCATTTACCTGTCCTCTAACCTAGTGTTCCATACTAGGATAAAACACATTGAGTTGGATTACCACTTTGTTTGGGATCTTATTTCCAATGCTATAATTCAAATTCATTTTCTCGCACTTTTGAGCAGCTTGCAGACTTGTTTACCAAGCCTTTACTGTTGGCTCTCTTTCTTCAACTCCGACATCAACTTCCTCTCCATACTAGCAAGGGCTTGTTGGGAGGGGGGGATGTTAGCTAGTATTTCATGTCCTTTATAACTCTTGTACACTTATATCTTGTTAACAATATATAGTTATTTGTTATATATCCAACTCTCTTGTATCTATATATAAACAGCCCTGTACAATACTATTGATATATGATTAATATATAAAATAAATTTTCTCATCTCTTCTATTTTATCACATTGAAAACTTAAGGAATAAAGCTTTCATTTATTGAGCCAATGATCCAGCTTAAGACTAACTGATCCTGATGAAACTAGGATCTATACAAAGGGTTGATTTGATTGTCTACAATTTTCTGAGGAGGAGGTGGCAGTCGACCATTAATGTGCTTGGCTAAATCATAACTTTGAAGAAGAGGAAGAATTTAAGCTTGCAAAAGTAAGTAATTAATGGCATTTAGTTTGAGTGGTAGGTGAGTTAGTGCAGTCGGTAAATGAGGGATTTGAGTACTAGAAACTAAAGAATTAGAAGTAGCGACATTAGTGTGGGTTGATAAAGAACTGTCTGTGGCCATTTGATAATAACAAAAAAATGTTGTTTTGAGAAAGATGCATTGTTAAACCTTTTAGAGCACTGATATCATGTGAAGAACTTAATCAGGTAGAGAAAGCATATTTTGTATTGTCATTAACTTTAGCTTTTATACAAAGAGGCTAGTACAAGTTTTTATAGTGATTATAGAGATAACAAAGGAGTTGTTACAATAGATGTAAAGGCTGTTATAGAGATAATAAGAGAGCTATTACAACAAATATGTTTGAGAGTAAATGGAAAAGAGGTGATGGAAAATAAGAGGGAATATAATGTATCTTTATCAGTTATAATATTCTACTTAACCTTTAAACTTTTATTTTGAACCTAACTCATATAATACATAAAATTAAAGTATTTTATAAATCACTATTGATATGGACATAAGAGAAATATTTATTAACTAAAATAATATTTAATGAAAGAGAAAATATAATTAAAAATAAATTTTCTAACTTTTTATATTAATTTTTAATTCTATTTATATTATTTTAAAAATAAGTTTAGCATTTTATGTGTTTAAAATAATTTTTATCCATTTTGATATTGTATGAGTTAAATAAAACTAATAAGTATAAGGGTGAAAAAAATTCAAAATAAAAGTTTAAAAATTGAATACAAAATTATAAAAGTACTTGAAGAATGTTAGAGGTTAATCTTGTAAAGTTCAATGATGAAATTATGCATCCAACCAAAATATAATATTTTATATGGACAATGTGCCTTGTGCATTAAAAGTATAGTGCGATAAGTAAAGGAATAGGCCTGTGACCTTGAACTTTTTAAATTTAAGTTACAAACTGTGAGCATCCAAAACAAAAAGGTTAAAATGTTGGTAATGCTTGGCTTTGTGTTTAAGTACTTTAGGGTAGGAGTGCAAATGAGTTGAGTTGCTTGTGAGTAGCTTAGTGTTCAGTTTGATAAAAACTCATTCAAGCTTGTATATTAAAACTCATTTAATAAATGAAAGCTATACAAAGCGTGGTGTTAGGGTCAAATTATGCATAGTTTAAGGTATATTTTGCATGCTTTTGTATATTTTGAATAGCATTTAGCATAGGAAATCATATACTTCTACATTTTCTTTATTCTTTGTTAGAGAAAAGAGAAATGAAGGTGGTTTGGTGAAATTTGGAGCCAAAAGGTGCAGAAAATGAGTAGAGGAGTAGCAGAGCATCCTTCTATCGTGATCATGGATTACCCAAAGCCAAGCTCTAAGTGATGTCGAGCCTGTTGTGATCGCGTTATAAATGTGTGATCACGGTTGTCCAATAAGCCAGCTTTCTGTTATAAGCGTGGCCAATGCATGAGCCTCTACTTACCACTTGATTACTTGTTCGACTTGTGCACTTGCAGAAATCGCACAACACTTAGCTCTTGAAGATCCTGAACAAGCTAGGATAGAAGCTCATGAATTAGCTTGTAAGTTTAATGTTTAGTCATTTGATTTTAGATATATAATATATAAATCCATATTGTAAAACAATATTTAAAAAAATATATTATTAGAGTAAAACCATAATAATTATTAAATATATTGTAATTTATCTAATAATTAATTATTTTTAACTTTTGAATGTATACTTTTAATTTTATAGTTTATATTTTTTAAAATTTCTTTAGACTTGTTTAAACTTGTGAACAACTTATGAATATCATGTAGGATAGTGAGCTCGGTTTGTTTATAAACGAACCCAGTCTGAGCTAGCATCGGCTTGGCTTGATTACACCTCTACTTTGGGACATATAGTAAGGACTTGGTATGGAATTTCCTTTAGTTAACACACGCACATGCACACACGCACACACGCACACGCTCACATGCACACACGCACACGCACACGCACACACGCACATGCACATGCACACACGCACACACGCACACGCTCACATGCACACACGCACACGCACACGCACACACACACACAAACACACACACACACACACACACACACACACACACACACACACATATATATATATATATATATATATATATATATATATATATATATATATATATATATATATATATATATATATATATATATATATATATATATATATATATATATATATATACTCTTAAAATCTATATATATATATATATACTCTTAAAATCTATATTCAGTTGCATAAAAATTAATTATTAAAATATATTATTTTTCATTAAGTAAATATAAAATAGACAAAAATACATTCACACGTTTAATAATATTACTAACAATAATAATAATATCAATCATTTTGTAGCTTTCGAATAGTCAATGGGTGTTAAACTCCAATTCATTTTATATAGACAAGTAAAGTGAATTAAATAAACAAACCACATGAACAAATGTAATGGCCTTTATTTAGCACATGAACTCCATAGGCTAGTTACAATAAAATTAACTCATTTTCCTTAAAATGGCCAAACTATGTCCCACATTCTTGTGTTTGTTTATCATCAAAGTTTAGAATTTAAAATTTACATAATTCAAACCCATTTCTCCTTACTTTTCCCCTTTATTAATCATTTCAACCAATTAAAAAAAAATTATCAAAATTGGTGATTTCATTCAATCAAATATAAAGTTATAAATTTCAGTATAGAGAAATTTCCTAAAACTAACTCTAGGCATCAACGAATGATAGTTTTCTCTAAAAAATTTTATATAAAAACAAGGGGATAAAGAAAAATATCCTCCTAAAAAAATACATGAAAACCTTTAACCTAAAAAAAATTCAAAAAAAAACAATATTCTATGCTAATTTTTGGGATAAATAAAAGCACAATTTACAGAGTTCAATATTTTTTTATAACAAAAATTATCAATTCTACTCTGAACTATAGGCTAATTATTAATTTAATCATAATTTCAAAATCATATCAATTTGCTCCTTTAACTTTTTAAGTTGTTCCAAATCTATTCAAACGACATTGAATTTGCACCAGAAATGATGTGGCAATTTGAAGTGGCATAAGAGTATTTGATATGGTAAAAAATTAATTTTTTTTATCAATTCTATCTTGAACTATAGACTAATTATCAATCTAATCATAATTTCAAAAATCATTTTTATTTGTTCCTCCAAATTTATCTAGACCGCATTGAGCTTGTGCCAGAGATGATATGGCAATCTGACATAACATAAAAGTGTTTGACATGATAAAAAAAATTAAAAAACTTAAAACTCACAATTTCACATTTCCAAAATGGCATCACTTTGAGTTATAAAATGGCCAAACCAATTTCTCAAAAATGAAATGCCTTCTTTAAATAACTTAAATCTAGGGTTTTTGGTTCATCTTCAACATTCTTTATCTAAATAAAATTGTAGAAATTCTAAAATAGTTGAGCAAAGTACAGATGCAATTAGAATCGTAAGACACAAGAATATATTAATATAAAATAGTCGAGTGAAGTGCATATGTAATTAGAATCATTAGACACAAGAATATATTACAATTCTGATTGCATATGTACTTTACTTAACTATTTTAGAATTTCTGTAATTTTATTCAGAGAAAGAAGTGGTTAATATATTCTTATGTCTTGCAATTCTGATTGCATTTGTTCTTCACTCAACTATTCTAGAATTTTTGCAATTTTATTTAGAGAAAGAAGGTTGAAGGTAAACAAAAAACTCTAGATTTGAGTTATTTGGAGAAGATGACATGTAATTTTTAAGAAATTGGTTCGGCTATTTTATAACTCAAAGTTATCCCATTTTGGAAAAGTGAAAAGATGAGTCTTAGGTTTTTAAATTTTTTTTACCATATCAGACACTCTTATACAACGTTAGATTGTCATGTCATCTTTGGCACAAGCTCAATATCATCTGGATATATTTTAAACAATTCAAAAATTGGGAGGAGCAAATTGAAATAATTTTTGAAATTAAGATTAGATTAATAATTAGCCTATAGTTCAGGATAGAATTGAAAATTTTTCGTTTAATTTTTTTTGCCATATCAAACATTTTTATGCCACATCAGATTGTCATGTCATCTCTGGCACAAGTTCAATGTTGTTTGGATAGATTTGCAACAACTTGAAAAGTTGGAGGAGCAAATTTAATACGATTTTGAAATTAAGATTAGATTGATAATTGGCCTATATTTTAGGATAGAATTGATTATTTTCCACTTTTGATATTATTTTTTTGGAATATTGTTCAATAGGTTAGCCTTAAAAAAATGTTTAACCTATTTAAAATACAATATTGAACTAAAAAATCTCGAAAATCTAAAATATTTTTTGGGGATTGAAGTTATAAGATTAGTTCAAGGCATTTTTCTGTGCCAACGAAAGCATGTGACAAACTTATTCACTGAAATAGTGATGTTCGACTGTAAACCAGTTGAAACCCCAATAGATGTAAACCATGGTTATTGATAAGAGAAGATCAAGTTCCGACATATAAAGTATGATATAAAAGGTTAGTAGGAAGACTGATTTACTTGGCTCATACTAGATAGGATATTGCATATGTAATAAGTGTTGTAAGGCAATTTATGCATGCATCAAAGCATATGGAGGCCATATACTGAGTATTGAGATACTTGAAATCATATTGAAATCTTTTCTTGACAAAGGATTATTCTTCAAAAAAATAGAGATTGTGAGATTGTTGGATTTACTGTTGCGGATTAGGATGGAGATTGAACTGAGCATAAGTTAACTTCCAAGTACTTGACATTTGTTAAAAAGAAACCTGGTAACTTGATGAAGTAAGAAATAAAAAGTCGTACCAAGATCGAGTGCTGAGGCTAAATTCCATGGAATAGCTCACGGACTCACGGAGTATGTAAATTAATGTGGATAAAACACATTTTGCAAGATCTCGGTCTAAGCGATCCAAAACTGATGATGTTTTATTGAGATAATAAGGCAACCATAGCAATTACAAAACAACTTGGTCTAACATGATATGATTAAAAATGTGGAGGTTGATTGTCACTTCCTTAAAAATTACCTAAATCAAGGAACAATCAGTCTCCCTTTTGTAAATTCTCAAACTCAGCTAGTTGACATTCTAACAAAGGCAGTATCTGGAAAGAATTTCCATAGCTCATTTCACAAGTTGAGAATAATTGACATGTAATTATCAACTTGAGTGGGAGTGTAGTTGAAGTGAGTAATGGAAATAATTACTAATCAAGGAACAAGATTATTTCCCACTAATTTAGAAGATAATTGTAGAGCGATTTATGTAATTTGTGTATTCCATATATATTAAGGTAGTATAATATATATTTAAGAATTTACATGGGATTGTGAAAAAAAAAAAAACGCAAAAATATTGAAAAATTTCATGTATTGCTATTATTCTTATAATAGGCAAATGTCCGCGCCTTGCGCGGGTCAGCTTAGGTTGTGTCAATGAGATGAAGTCTTTCATTTTTTTTTTGTCATTGTGAAAATAAAAATGTATATATTTTTATTGACAACACCACTCCCACATTGAAATCGAAGTTTGAAAGTGTTCATATGTTCATCAAGGCAGAAAACAGGAAGAAACTGCACACTGGCTTTCTATTAATACTGTAATACAACAACACAGTAGAAATCTGCAAAGTTTTAAGGATTGAACTATTATCAGAACTGTAAATTGTGCATCAGAACCATAATTCAGCTTCAGTTGCTTGGAAATTAACCACTGCTATAATTTTCATTACAAATGTGGTACAACGACATTATCAGTTTGACTATTATTGGTCCATGTACCAAAGTTTTTTTGGAGATTGACTCTCCTCTGGCAACTTGAAAGCATTAACCTCTTGAAAGTATTGCCTTTCTTTCTCAAAATTTGGAGGTTGTTCAGCCTTTCTCTATAAAAAACCACAAAATGATAAAAAAGACTTAGCTTCGTGACCAAAAAACAAACCCAAAGGAAAAAAAAAAAAATTATCATGATTGGAACGAGCCTCTTTATCTCCATTTGTTCCATTATCAATTGTTTTATTAAATATTGAATATTACAACAAAATTTGTTAACATAAAAAAAATTTCTCAATTAGTCTTAGGTGAATGAACAACAAAAACAAATGGATTGTTGCCTTTTCTTAAATTCATATCCAACTTCAAATCAAAGCTAAACTACTGAACCATATAAAAGTTTTCTATAAAATTCATCATGCCACAAATCTAGACTCACTCAATCATAAACATTGCAATTAAATTTTTACCTATTTTCCATGGATTATATGAGTATGCTCTGTAACTTCGCTCTTTGCTGCTGCAGTTTGCTCTGCAAAATTAAAATTACACTAAACCTAGTAAGTTGAGGAACATAAGCAAATTCGAAGGCAACCTTGATTCTTAAACTCTCCTCGGCTACTAAGGCACTTCGCTTTTTTTCAGGAATAAGAAAAGAAAAGAAAGATACCCGATTGTTGAACTCTCCTCGGCCACTAAGGCACTAAACAAACTCGCCTATAAGGTACGTACCAATATAAGAAGCCAATGTGTACACCAGGGAAAGGAAGCCTGTCCAGAGAATATCATTCCAAGCTGATAAAAATAATACCTTCACAAGGGTAAATGCAGACACTTTGTCACTGGGTGACTCCAGTTTATTTCTGAAAACTGGAAACACCCCGAGAACACTGTCCCCAGAATCAAGTTGAGGAATATAAGCAAATTCTAAAGTTTTGTTTTTTCCAGCAACAATCAAAGAACCGACCCAAGAAAAAGTAGGAATACTAATGACATTAGCATTAAGAATAGATGGAGAAAATAAAAGCAAAACGGTAATGGAGAAAAGAAAAAGAAAATATCTTTTTAATATATTTATATACTAGCATGGAGCCCACGCGAAAAATTATTTTTCGTTAAATATATTTTATTTTAAAATATGTAATAAAATTATATTTAATAATATGTTCAAATTAATTAACTTTTGAATTTAGTGAGAAATAATAAGATATCGATATTTATTATTTTTTTAATTGAAATAAATACATTTGATAAAAGTAATTATTTAGCTATATTTTTATTGTGAAATAATTTGAAATAATCAAATGAATGTTTATGAACATAATTTTGTTACTAAAAAACACATATTTTATAAATTGTAGAGAAAATAAACAAATAGTTGACAGTCAATAGATTGAGTAAAATCCTTATAAATTCAGAACATTTGAAGGTAATTTAGAATTTATATTGATTATCTTTAAAAATTGTGACTTTTATAAGATGAATATTAATATATATATAGACAGCTAACCTGTAATGTGTTGTAAAGAATATCATTAATTTAGAGGGTAATCATAAATACAATTGGAACAGACATGTATTTGTTATGCTTTTCTTTACAACCCGCATGTTCAATTTAGTTTCCCTGTATTGGTTTTGCACCAATAGCCCGCGCATAATAAAATTAAATAAGGGTCATCGACTTTGTAAAGTTCTGATTTGGACAATAAAACTATGCCTTAAATTAATTAAAAACAATGCAAGGAGATTCACTTTATTTATTTAATCAAGTATATTTCTTCATCAAACTTTGGTTTAGCCTACATCAGTTAATTAACTTAATACAGTACACATACCTAAAAAGAGCATCAAGAAAATAGAAGTTCTCACTAATTCAGACAAAAAATTCAGCATTTCAATATCAAATAAATAAATAGAATACTCTATCATATACCAACAAAACCTTACATTTCTTTTTGGGGCTTCCACAGGTTTTTCATCTTTGCTCTCATCTCCATCACTACTGCTGCCTTCTTTTGTAGAGGTTATTTTTGCCTGCAAAATATAAGGACTTGCATGTTACTAACACCAATAAAAGAAAGGAGTAAACGCTATTAATTGAACACCATAAAAAAATTTAAAAAAACAATTAACCTTTTTATTCTTTGGTTGATCATCATCACTTTCCTCAGAACTATCATCCTCTTTATCGAAATCCATTTTTTCCTGCAGTTGATACAGACAGAAATCAAGTACTCATTATCAATCAACAAATATATATCACCAGACCACCTACAATTCTTAATAGAATTTATGAACTAATTGAGTTCCAAACTAACATGACAATTATTCTTGCATTCATTGAATAATATTAGTTCATAGCAAAGTTAATTGAAATCCGCTAAAAAATAATAATTCCTGGCATTTAGTAGTGATGCTTCGCATGAAAAAACCGTAGAGAATCCTTCAAGCCTTAAAATGGATGAAACAATACAACCCCTCCCAATATTCAACATCACAAGAGATCTAAACCAAAGCAAAACTATTAATTGTTTTTTACAGTCTTTCAATTGAATTTTTCTTAATGTCTATGAGGTTCAAAGTTATTTTCGTTAAAAAAGCAAGCAAGGTCCACAAAGCATATGACTCATGCACCTCATATTGTATGTAGTGAAAGACATCAAACAACCTATGCACATGCTACTTATAACCTAACCCCGAACCATAACTAAACCATTGAGCAAAGAATAATAAAAACATGTCTAAGCAAATTGTAAACTGAAAGGGAAAGACAGTCAACCATTTTTAGGTCCTTTGTTTGAGCCACAAAAATACCAACATTATTGAAGTAACATATAGCAACAGAAGAATCAATTCCGGTAAATAAAGTCAACACGGTACACTACTAAATAAATTAACCAAACCAGACTCGCTTTCAGAACTGGTGCTTGGATCAGTCTTTTGTGATGCTTTGCCTTATTTTTTGCACCCTGAAACAAACCAAAGAAGAACTTATGTCCAAAAATAGAAGAAGAGGGGCTGTAAAAAATCCAGAACTTCACAGTGATTTAGAATATATAAAAAAATTGATAAAATGAAATTCAGTACAATCAATTGGACATATCAGTAGAAAATACAAAATACCTTATGCTCGTTAGATGAATCATCAATACTACTATCAGAAGTGTCACTTGATTTTTGTCTTTTTATTCATGACTGGGATTGTAAACATCCTGATATTTTAAGCAGAGCATTTGCTCTCTAACTAATGGAATGCAAGTTTTTTTAGCCGGTTGCTCAAGTGATGTTATCAAATTCACAACCTTTTCCGCAAAAACAACAAAACGCAAATCCACCAGACCTATTAACCCCAAATCAAACCAGAAAAAACAACAAAATTCACATATAATACATATGCTCTCTGCAAAATTAGATTTCATTAGCCTACAAATCCAAACTCACTCAACCATTAACATTTTAATAAAGATTTCAAAAACAGATTAAATTTTTATCTGCTTTTCATGGATTATCAACAAATGAATTGCAAATTATGACAGTCGAATCATGTGCCAACAATATGAGAATGAACTTGAAACAATTCTTTCACCATCTTCAGCTCATTAAATCCCAACAATAGAGCAGCGAATGTCACATGATTAGATTTAAAACCATCCTTTTTCATATCAACAAAAACTTTAAAATCTTTACTAAATTGATACAAAAATTGAAAAAAAAAAACACCATTAGTGGAATAGAAAATGGAATTAATTTATCAATATTAATAAAAATAAAATACTCACCAATTTAGACCATAATAAGAAAGCAGACCAAATAGGACATGAGAGCGGTGGACAAATTGAAATCCCATATCACATACATCCAAGAGAACAAAATTCAGTACAAAATTTTCAAATTGAGCAAAAATTTTATTAAATTAACATGTTAAACAAATGCATATAGATTGAACCTTTATCAATCCCGAAATTCTCAATTAATTAAAAGAACTTAAACCCATAGTTATGCAAAATCAGACCGTAAACTCATAATAAAAAAATACCAACAAAATTCAATAAACACTACATCTACATTTAGTAAATTCATAGGAGGAATCAAATTTTTTATGATGGATTTCATAGGATAAACCAAAATTTAAAATTATGAGTCTGATCAAACAACATAATTGAAAGAGAAAAAAAAAAAATAAAGAGATGTTTATTTAATAAAATAAAAAAATATCAGGCCATATTTACTTCAAGACCCACCCCTACCAATTTCCTGTAAGCTCATGTTCCGTTTCTTACACCTCTAATTTTTTTCTTTACAGCTTCACATCACCAAAGGGAATTAATTTGAGACACATTTCATAGTTGAAAACAACTTATCACATTGACCACCTCCAAAACTTGGGCTAAAGAATTAATCTTTACTTATTTTTCTTTACCATTTTTACTAAGAAAAAATCACCCTTTTATAGTATTTAACTAAAACAAAACAAATAATAGCACTTACCAGCTCATGAAGAACTGTCATCAAAGACTTGTTTCATGACTCTAGGACTAAAATTAGTAAGCACATTCTTGATGTCCAATGAGTTCATTTCAGGTCTCCTTGCAAAAAGAAAAAAAAAAAAAGAATTGAATCAAAATAAGTGATTGTAGCAGTAACAGTAAAAGAGATTAAGAAATTAAATAACACTGAGAGTAATAGTAAAAAGGTGGACAAAAAAAGTAGTGTAAAGATATAGAAGAGAGGAGTGACCTACATGTCAACCCAAAAGACAGAAGAAGAGTAAAGGAAAATCAATCTTAAAAAATTAAGGTTTTGAAAAAAGTTAAAGCAGAAATTTTTTTCTCTAAAAAAAATAGAGGCACACATCAAAGGAAGGAGCAATTTTATTCTCGCACCATTGGCATTTTTTTCTTTAAAAAAAAGCAATCTAAAAACACTATGAAAAAACCAAACATAAAAGACCTCAAACACTATAGCAAAGAGATCACATCCACTGTTCACGAACACATCCACAGGCAAACTGCCAAAAAAAAAAAAAAAGTTAACATTACAACAATGAACTAAGCAAGATTTGTGGGAAACAGAACAAAAAAGAAGGAAAAGAAAACGAAAATGAAAACACCGAATTAAGACGGCCAACGTCAAAGAATAGCATGATCAGATTTGGAAACTAACATGATCAAAGACGAAGACAAAAGTTATTTCTCCATGGTAAATATCATGTTGATTTATATATGCAGCACAGGTTCTCTGAGGAATAAATTCGTGCACCTCATGACCACAATAGGTGATTTTCCTAGATTTCTATACCACAGGTCATCTAGAAATAAATCAAGTTGTGATATAATAAGTATAATCCATGTAATATGAAGTATCGACATAACTTACCTTTAGATCCTAATTAAGTTTCCCAGCAAGGGCTAGCAATAATGTTGTTTTCCCTGCACCAGGAGGATCAAATAGTAGGGTCAACCTGCAAATTTCCATTTCATTGATAATTAATTGAAAGGCTGCACCTCAAAGATAAAGTATATCTTCAACATCATTTTCTATCAATTAATATCAAATTATTACCTATATTTTCTAAAATGCAAATTGACATAATCATTTTGTAACCCAAATAGTGAATTCTAGATGCCAATGTCTTAAATGTGTCAAACGGAGTAGATTTGGCCAATAATCAAGGAAGAACATTTGCTGTCAAACAGAGAAAATCTTGCTGAAGAATAAAGATGAAAATCTCTCCATATTTATTGTATTCTTATGGTATATTGGTATTCCTAAATTAGCTAGGTATTCCTAAATTAGCTAGGTTTACCTTCAAAAATCTCTCCATATTTCTTGTATTCCTATTGTATATTGGTATTCCTAAATTAGTTAGGTTTACCTTCGAAAATCTCTCCATATTTCTTGTATCCCTATTGTATATTGGTATTCCTAAATTAGCTAGGTTTACCTCACATAGACACATATTTTTGTTGTATATATAATAAGGTATGTAACCTTTGTACATATTGAGAATACAATCAATATTTTTTCTCCCTTTCAATTGTTTATATGGTATCAGAGCCTAAGTTCAACTTCTTTGCACTCTGTCTCACAATTCTTTTGAAGAATTTCTTTTGAGAATTTCTTTCTTTTCTTTGTATTCATCCTTTAGAGGATCTGTTCAAACTTAAACCTTGTGTTTCCAAAATTTTGATTATTTACCATGGATACAAACAAATTTGAAGCTATATCTATCAAATTCAATGGTAGAAATTTTGCACTTTGGGAATTTCATTTTCGAATTTTTGTTGATGGCAAGGGATATTCTGGCATTTTTGATGGATCAGAGAAGGTAGAAGATGATGAGAAGAAGACGATCAGTTGGAAAACAAAGAACGCACAAATTATTTCTTGGATTCTCAACTTAGTTGAACCTGATATTGCCCTAAGTCTTAGGTCTTTTAATATTGCTGTTGATATATGGAATCATCTCAAAGGAATTTATTCTCAAGTGAACCAATCAAGACAATTTGAACTTGAATACGAAATAGCCAACATCATCCAAGAAGATAGGGATATTCATAGCTTTTATATTGAAATATTAAAATTGTGGATAGAACAAGACATGATTTCCTCTTCTAAGATTTTTGCTATCGCATATGCTGAAGTAAAGAAAGAAAGAGATTGCGGAAGAGTGATGCAGTTTCTTATGAAGCTCAGACCTGAATTTGAGACAGCTAGGGGAACATTAATTAATCGTGGAAATCTGACAATGGAATCTATATTGGGAGAACTTATTCGTGATGAAACATGCTTAAAGACATAAGCACAGTTAGACACAAAAACTAATTCAGCTGATACTGTATTTCTTGCTTCACGTGGAAGGTATTATTCAAGACAAAGACAATGAAACAAAGAGGATATCCGTTACAGGTACTGTAATGAATTCGGGCATGTACAGTCTCATTGTCAGAAGAGAAATATATGTAACTATTGTAAGAAATCGAGCCATATCATTTTGGAGTGTAGGCTTTTGAAAAATAAACAAACAGCCTTTGTTATTGTGAGCAATGATAAAAAATTAGAAAACCTGTTTGAACCGCCTCTCACACCGCATGCCATTCAAAAGATGATTCAAGACTCAATGCAATCAACTCTTTCAGGTGTCCTTTCCTCTATTTTTTTGCTGCTGGTTTATCAGGTATAGGACTTAAGCATACTCCTTAGTTTATTGATTCAATTGCTTTCAACCACATGACAAATAAAAAACATGCATTTGTTAATTTGAAACCTTGTTTCCTAAACCAATTCGTGATGACTGCCAATGGTAAAACATTACCCATTCAAGGCATTGGTACCATTTATTTACTAAATAATTCTTCTTAATCCATTTGCCTTCCTAGCATCTTATATGTTCCTCGATTAATAACTAATTTAATATCTGTTGGACAACTTATTGATCATAATTGTTCCGTTAAATTTTCTCTTAATGGTTGTGATGTGCAGGACCTTCACACGGGGCAAGTGATCATGAAAGGGCATAAATAGGGGCATTTGTTTCATCTTGATCTCAATTCGAAAAAGAATCCTCCTTTTTATTTTACTGTCACTGCATCATCTTCCACCTCACATATGAAAAATACTTGGGATCTTTCGCATTGTTGGTTGGGTCATCTACATGCTAGTCGGTTAGAGTTTATGTTTAAATCTCAGCTTCTCCCTGATAAGTTAATTATCAAGAATAATGATTTTCAGTATTGTTAAACTTGTGTTCTTGAAAATTTGCTAAATTACCTTTTGCTTCTAGTAATACTAAAGTTGATGCTCCTTTTAATCTTATTCATTATGATTTATGGGGACCTTCCCCTATTTTGTCTCAACTTGGGTACAAATATTTTGTTATTTTTATTGATCATTTTACACGTTTTACATTGGTGTATTTCTTGCATTCTAAATCTGAACTAACAAATATTGCCAAAAACTTTGTCACTATGATAGAAACACAATTTGGAAAAGTAATCAAAACTTTTCAGTCAGATTCGGGAGGAGAGTTTTGTGCCTTATACCTTGCTCAATTCTTTAATGATAAAGGCATTTTAACTCAACAATCCTGTCCTGGTACTCCTGAACAAAATGGGGTCGTGGAATGAAAAAACCGTCATGTTGTGGAAATTGCTCAAACTCTCTTACTTGAGTCTTCCGTTCCACCTCACTTTTGGGTTGAAGCTATTCATACAGCTGTCCATCTTATTAACAGGCAAACTACTCCTATCCTTAGTAATCAATCTCCTTTCTTTGCTCTTTTTCATAAGTCACTAAATTACATGAATCTCCGTGTTTTTGGCTGTGTTTGCTTTATGTTGCTTCCCCCATATGAATAATATAAACTATATGCAAAGGCTACCAAATGTGTTTTCATTGATTATAGTGATAAATAGAAAGGTTATATTTGTTATGATCCTCAACATCATTTCATCCGAGTATCTTGTAATGTCATTTTTTTAACATCTTTATTTTAATGTTTCATCTTTGAGTACAACAACTCCGAATTCTTCCATTTTTACGTTATACAATTTTTTGGATTCTTCAAATTTTGATTTGTCTCCTGATACTCATGACATGCCTGTTATACAACTCCTTGATCACGCCTCTGAAGTTCCTCTTCCTGATGTTCTCAGTGACACACCACCGCCTACTTTGCCTTCTTTGAAAAGATCCACCCGTGTTAATTTTGGTAAGCCCCCTAACCGATTAACTCTCTTTACCACTCTAAATTCTGTCCAAATTCCTACCACTTATAAGTAGGCAATGGAATAAGCATGCTGGAAGAAGGCAATGGATGAGGAAATTGAGGCATTGACTGCGAATCATACTTGGGACTTAGTCTTACAACCCTTTAATACTTCTTTCATTGGTAGCAAATGGGTGTACACCATTAAGGTCTATCCTGATGCTACTTTAGACCACTACAAAGCTCGTTTGGTAGCTTAAGGCTATAAGCAAGAATATGGGATTGATTATGAGGAAACATTTGCTCCTGTTGCTAAAATGACCATAGTTCGAACTCTTCTTGCTATTGCATCCGGTAAAAAGTGGCCATTGTATCAATTAGATGTCAAGAATGCTTTTCTTTATGGACATTTAAAGGAAGGTGTTTATATGGAGTGTCCTCCTGGCTATTCTCTTGGTGATTCTAATGTGGTTTGCAAACTTAATAAGTCTCTTTATGGTCTTAAACAGGCACCACGGGCATGGTTTGAAAAATTTCATTCTACTATTTATTCAGTTAGTTTCCAACAACGTTCTAATGATCACTCTTTGTTCACCTATCAATCTTCACATTGTATTATTATTCTACTTCTTTATGTAGATGATATGGTCATTATAGGAAGTGATACAAAGGAATTCTTGAGTTTAAATAGTTTCTTCATAATTCTTTTCACATGAAAGATCTTGGCACACTTACTTATTTTCTGGGTTTGGAAGTGTCATATTCCACTCATGGTCTCCTTCTCACGCAGTGTAAGTATATTGAGGATTTGCTTAAACTTGCCAATTTAACTAACCATAAAGTTTTTTCCACTCCTATGGAACTTAATTTGAAACTACAACGTGATGATGGTGCACTTATCTTTGATACTACCTTGTATCGGTGACTCGTGGGTAGTCTTATTTATCTTACCATCACACGACCTGATATTTCTTTTGCTATTCAGGTTGTCAGTCAATTTGTTTCTCAGCCTTGGCGTCCTCATCTCTCAGCACTTCATCGTATTCTTCACTATCTCCAAGGCACTAGTGGTCGAGGGCTCTTTTTTCCTTCCAACACAACTCTCACTCTTAAGGCTTTTTCTGATGCTGATTTTACAGGGTGTATTGATACACGTCGATATATGACCAGTTGGTGTGTTTTTCTAGGAGTATCACCTATTTCCTAGAAATGTAAGAAGTAGGATAGGGTATCTAAATCTTCCACAGAGGCTGAGTATCGATCTATGTCCTCTGTTAGCTCTGAAATTGTTTGGCTTCGACAACTTCTTCTTGAGCTTGATGTGCTTTGTGATGACTCTATTCCTCTTTTTGGCGATAATACTAGTGCTATTAGCATTGCCATCAATCCTGTCCATCATGAACGTACCAAACACATATAGGTTGATTGTCATTACATTCGCGAATTGGTCCATGATAAAGTACTTCATCTTATTCATGTGCCATCTCATGATTAAGTTGCTGACTTGTTCACAAAGCCCATGCCCTTTGCTCGCCATGAATATCTCATAAGCAAATTGATGCTTGTTGACAACCACCATCAATTTGAGGGGGGATGTCAAACGGAGCAGATTTAGCCAATAATCAAGGAAGAACATTTGTTGTCAAAAAGAGAAGATCTTGCTGAAGAATAAAAATGAAAATCTCTCCATATTTCTTAGATTCCTATTGTATATTGGTATTCCTAAATTAGCTAGGTTTACCTTCAAAAATCTCTCCATATTTCTTGTATTCCTATTGTATATTAGTATTCCTAAATTAGCTAGGTTTACCTTACATAGACATATATTTTTGTTGTATATATAACAAGGTCTGTAACCTTTTTTCTTCCTTTCAATTATTTATAAAATGTACCTGGATGTGTGACAACTCCACTGATATCTTGAAGAATCTAGATTTACCTCTTCTTTGATGAAGCAAGCTGAATGAACCCAAGAACACTCTATCATTGAAATTAAAATAGGCAAACAAAATTAATAAGCTGTGAACAATCACTTCAATCTTAAATAAAAATGGAACAAATCCATATCACCATTTGAAGAAAACTAAAGTCAACAACAACTAAATAATAGTAGATTTTATAACTTGTCACTATAGCACAAATCGTCTATTTGTATACCTACTATCAAAACATAACAATAAATTTTTCTTCATATAGCATTTATCAGCAGAACCTCAATTACCTACTCTCTTCTCTTCCATCAATTTCAACCCAAAAGACTACATTCTACAACACCACCACTCGTCAACAGTCTAACACCAAGACATATAGTCTTTACCTTTACCGCGGTGCTATCACCTTCACTAAGAAAATGGCTGGAAATTTTTGCTGCTAAAAATTTTCACTATTCGCTAGAGAGGAGAGTTGTTTACAATTTAGAGAGGATAGGTGCCTGCTCAATTATTTTTCCAGCGTTGGTTCTGTTGGAAGATTTTAGTTGATTTGAGAACTATTATTTATACTTTGTTAGAGTCATTTTAGCTAGTTTGAATTATTCTTGGTAATTAGCTAAATAAGTGCCTAGTGAGCTATAATTTCGTTAAATCTGTTTATTGTATGGCTTTATAAAAGCGAAAATTTATTCTTCAATAAATGTCACATTACTCTAATTATTTTGTGTTATTTTCTATAGTATTTCTTAACATCTAATGATTGGTATCAGAGCCCCTACTGGGCTTGTAGAGACTAGAAAGAGAAGCAACAGTCTTCAAGTGAGAAAATACTGAGAGAATGAATGACAACAATACTCTGAAAAAAATCCCTCACTTTGATAATCACTACGACCATTGGAGTGAATTGATGGAGAACCTACTTCAGGCAAAGGGTCGTTGGAGTTTGGTGGAAAACGGCTTCAAAAAGCCAGTAGAAGGGATGAGGCTGAAAGAGGCAGAATAAGTGTTGCTCGATGATGCCAAAACCCAGGATTATTAGGTCAAACATTATCATTTTCAAGCACTTGATTGTACTATCTTCGAACAAATGCTGGATCATAGTCCAATTAAGAGAGTTTGGGATTTGATGAAATGAAAATTTAGAGGAAATGACAAGGTGAAAAAATCTCTTCTTAATTCACTAAGAAGGGAATTCAAGGTTCTATCGATGAGAAAGATGAAACCATCACTTAGTATTTTGTAAGAGTGATGACCCTTTGTAACAAGATGCAGAGTAATGGAGCAGATATGTCTGATTCAAAGATTATTGAGAAAATTCTACGCACTTTAATTAAGAAGTTCACATACGTTGTGGTGTTCATTAAAGAATCAAAGAACATTGATAACATGTCCATTTATGAATTACAAAGTTCATTAGTAGTTCATGAACAAAAGTTTCAAAGGGTGTACAGTGAGGATGAGGATTAAGTTCTGAAGTTAGATTCAGGTTTGGAACAAGGGATAGAGGAAGATCATATAGTGGCAGAGGACGAGGACGAGGAAGAGGAAGAACAACCTTCAATAAGGAAATTGTTGAATGTTATAAATGTCACAATTTAGGACATTTTTAGTATGAAGGTCCAATATGGAATAAGGAGGAAAATTATGTAGAGGTAGAAGAGGAAGATGAAGATGAGTTGCTGTTAATGGCATATGAGGAGCTCCATGAAGACAATAGAAGTAATGCATGGTTTTTAGATTTAGGATGCTTAAACCACATGTGTGGGAATCAGGGTATGTTTTTAAGCTTGGATACAACTTTCTTTCATACTGTTAAGCTTGGAAACAATACAAAAATGAAGGTGATTGGAAAGGGCATTGTGAAGCTGGTTTTGAAAAGCATCAGTTATGTTATTAATGATGTGTATTATATGCCGGAACTCAAAAAAAATCTGTTAAGCGAGGGTCAGTTGCAAGAAAAGGGATTGGGACTATTATTCAAAGATGGTGTATGTAGCATCTATCATCCATAAAAAGGAAAAATGGTAGAATCCATCCTAGCTACAAACAGGATGTTTAAGTTGATTATTGATTCACCCATTATAGTAAAGGAAGAAAAGTGTATATGGATTAGTACCACATATCAGTCCAAGCTCTGGCATCATCCTTATGGTCATGCTTAGCTATAAAGATCTGGGTACATTACAAAGTAAAGAAATCGTGATTGGTTTGCCGTTAATTATAGATTCAAATGTCATTTGTGATGCATGTATGAAAAGCAAGCAACATGGGATTCCCATTCCTAAAAGGAGCCACTGGAGAGCAATAGAGAGACTATAACTAGTTTATGCAGATCTTTGTGGCCCAATTATACTTGCCTCTAGCAGTCATAAGAGGTACTTATTATGTTTTGTTGATGACTTTTCTCGAAAAACATGAATTTATTTTCTTTTAAAAAAGTCAGAAACCTTTTATCACTTTAAACATTTTAAGACTCTTATAGAAATAAAGATTAGAATGTCTATTAAGTGCTTGAGAACAGATAGAGGGGGGGAATTCAATTCTACAAAATTCAATGATTTTTGTAAACAACAAGGCATGAAGAGACAACTGATAATAGCCTACACTCCATAATAAAATGAAGTGGCTGAGCATAAGAATTATAGAGTGATGAATTTAGTGAGGGTCGTGCTATTAGAGAAAAAAGTACCCAGGACTTTTTGGGCAGAAGCTACTAAGTGGGCGATTCATGTCTTAAATCGATCACCTGCTTTAGTTGTGAAGGATGTGACTCCGGAAGAAAGATGGAGTGGAGAAAAACCTTTAGTGGAGCATTTTTGAGTGTTTGGTTGTGTGGGACATGTCCACATACCAGATGCTAAGGGAACAAAGCTTAAAGATAAAAGTGTGAATTATGTACTACTTAGGGTCAATGACGAATCTAAAGGGTACAAACTGTATGATCTAGTTGTAAAGAAAATTATTATGAGCCGTGATGTGGTTTTTGATAAAGACCGTGTGTGGAATTAGGATGCAAATTATGAAAAAGAGCAGCTAATGGATTAGAAAGGGGAGATAACACTGAAATAATTATATATGAAGGAGGAGAAGTAGTAGAAGATGTGAATGGAGTAGTAAATGAAGCACTAATTGCTAAAGATAATTTGACAGCAAGGGAGGACATAGTTCAACATCCATTGGTTTAGATGATGGATTACACATTTGGTGAAGGACTATCAGAAGATGATGAAGTAAACATGACAAACATAACACTTATAGTGTCATCTGATCCTACAAGCTTTGAGGATGTAGTTAAAAGCTTAAAATGGAGGCTTGCCATGGGTGAAGAAATCAAATCCATTGAGAAAATCAAACCTGGCAGTTAGTAGAACTACCCATTAGAGCCAAGAAGATAGGAGTGAAATGAGTTTATAAAACTAAGCTAAATGAGCTTGGTGAAGTTGACAAATACAAAGTGAGATTAGTAGTCAAAGGTTACTCCTAACAATATGGAATAAATTATACAGAAGTATATGCACCTGTGGCTAAGATGGATATAGTGAGAATGATAGTTGCTTTTATTACATAAAGAGGGTGGAATCTCTACCAGTTAGATGTCAAATATGCATTCTTGTATGGGGAATTGAAGGAAGATGTGTTCGTGGAGCAACCATGAGGATATAAAAAGAAAGGATGTGAACACATGGTTTATAAATTACAAAAGGCTATTTACGAACTAAAACAAACACCTAGAGGTTGGTTAGTAAGATTGAGTCCTATTTCATTAATGAAGGATTCAAAAGGAGTTTTAGTAAGCACACACTTTTCCTTAAAAGAAAAGGAGGTAAAAATCTTATTGTAAGTATTTATGTGGATGATTTGTTGGTCACTAATGATATGAGTTCAAAAATTCTATGAATAAGCAATTTGACATGACAAATTTAGGAAAGATGAGATTCTTTCTTGGAATTGAGGTATTGCAAAGGGCTGATGGTGTTCTTATATGCTAAAGAAAATATACAGTTGAAGTTTTAAGTCATTTTATCATAGAAAAAAGCAATTCTATTCATAATCCAATTGTTCCTAGCCAAAAGACTGATGCAGATAAAGAAGGAAGCAAAGTAGATGCAACTCACTTCAAGCAAATGGTGGGAAGCTTAATGTACCTTACAACTACTCGATTAGATCTTATATTTATTATGAGTCTTATTAGTCATTTTATGGTGAATCCTACATAACTACATTTTACAGCAGCAAAAAGAGTTTTGAGGTACCTAAAAGGAACTATGGATTATGGTGTTTTTTTATAAAAAGGAGGAGCAAGTGAAATGGTGGCTTATACAGATAGCGATTATGCTAGAGACAAGGAGGATAGCAAAATCACTTCTGGTTATATGTTCATGATGTGTGGAGGAGCAGTAACCTAGTCATCAAGAAAGTAACCCATAGTCACTTTATCAACCATTGAGGCCGAATTTGTAGTAGCAGCTGTGTGTGCTTGCCAAGCTATTTGTATAAGAAGAATTTTAATAGAAATTGGTCATGTGCAGGCTGATTGTACCACATTAATGTGTGATAATACTTCAACTATAAAGCTATCAAAGAATCCAGTTTTACATGGCCGCTCCAAGCATATACGAGTAAGGTTTCATTTTCTTAAGGATCTTACTAAAGATGGTGTTGTTGATTTAGTTTTCTATGGCACTTGAGACCAGCTAATAGATTTAATGACTAAGCCCCTCAAGTTAGATGCTTTTGAGAAATTTCATGAGAAACTGGGTATGTGTGTTGTTGCAAATTTGAATTAATTGCTTAGGCAATAAGTCTAAAGGAGGGATTATTGAAAGATTTTGGTTGATTTGAGAACTATTCTTTAGAGTTTGTTAGTGTCATTTTAGCTAGTTTGAATTAGTCTTGGTAATTAGTTAAATAAGTGCCTAGTGAGCTGTAATTTCATTAAATCTATTTATTGTAGACACCTAATTTCGGGATGATGTGTTATGAATGTGACAAAGGACTTTATTGATGAAAATATCATGAATACGTCTTCGACACTTAAGCTTTAAAATTTTAAGGGTTTAAATGCATCTTTTAAGGGAAGGATTTAGTGTTTTCAAGGACTAAATTGCAATGTTTTTTAGGACTTAATTGCAAAACTTAAATTCTTCCAGGGGTCTTTTTATAATTAAATGTTAAAAAAAACCTTTCGGAGTTCCATAATTCCGACCGAAATTATGTAATTTTGGTTGGAATTACATGATTCCGATCAAAATTACATAATCCCAGTCGGAATTGAATTCTTCCGTCTCTATTTTTTTCTTTTAACTCAATCCTAATTGGTCTAAAATTCCTAATTAGTTTTTTAACTTATTCCTAATTGGTCTAAAATTCCTAAATATAATTTTAAGTATTAATATTATATTTGGAGGAATTAGAATCACATTAGGAAGCTATGTTTTTTAGTTCCTTTTTTCCACTATATAAAGAGAACGGGAGCTAAAATAAAAGGGGAGGAAAAAGGAAAAAAGAGAAAGGAAGGCAGGAATAGATTTCTAAAGTTTTTTGGTTTTTTGTGAGCTTTCTTAATTTTGGGTGAATTATTTTTCTACAAAAATTCCTTTTGATTTATCAATTAATTCAAGATCCTTAAAGAATTTTTGAAGAAGAAGATTCGAAGATTTATCAAGAATGGTAAATTACAAATTTGAGGAGTACCCCCAAATCACTCATAAGCATCATCATCTTGTTCTTATTCTATTTTTTTTATTTCTTTTGATATTATTGATTATTTTTATTCTTTCAAGTTATTTTTATAATTTATTTATTAATCATAACTTTATTTTATTTTTTGTGGTGATTATGGAGGAAAACGTATGATGATCATGTTGAAGGGATGAATTCATGAGAAGTCCATGAAAAACCATGGATAAAACCTCATAGAGACTTAGTTTCTAGGGTTTTATTTTATTTATTGCTATTTATTTTTTATTTTCTTAATTATTTTATGAATTAATATAATAACCCCAATAGTGGGAGTAGTGAAATTATGTATGTGGTTTCATATTTATTTTGATTCAATTGGTTAGTAAAATTAGGCTTTTAATTAGGTAATCACTTAAAATCAATTGAGGAAGTAGATTAATTTAGGTTGCATATTAATAAAAAACTAGGGTTTTTTTATAAGGGATTAATTTAATTATTTGTTTAATCTTATTTAATTATTTTTTTTTTATGTTTTTATTTATTTTTGGACTTATTTATTATTTTTATGTGCGTTTGGGGCCTTAAGCCCATTTTAGGCTTTGATTTATTTATTTAAGTTTAGATAATTCTTTTAGCCCATCTCACTTAATAATTAATTAGGTTTAATTAATTAAAATATATTTTTATGTCCATAATTAATTAGATTTTAGATTAGAAATATCCTTAGGCCCATTTAGTTAATTAGACATAGACTCACTTAATTTAATTTAATTAATTTATGCTTAGCCCATTTAATTTAAGCTTTTTTTTTTCATAATTTGTAGATTTAAGAACACTATTTAATTAAAACATGTAGAATTAGACCTACTAATTTAAATATTCCATAATTTGTAGAATTAGGCGCATTTTTTATTAAAACAAGTAGACTTAAGTTCATTTAATTAAATTCAAAAGGAATGAGGTCTTTAGGTTCACATATAAATTAAAACATGTAGATTTAACTCATTTATTTAAAATCCATGTAGATTAGACTAACTTAAGGATTATGTGATTTATTGAATTCATTATTTACTTGTATATTTCATAACTAGTTTGCCTTGAAGTTGATTATTTTTAGGGTTTATATGAAATTGCATGTAAATAAAGAATAAGATAATAATTCATAAAGTAATTCTAAATGAATACAAAACTGAAAGAAGTTGGTATTCCGTATCCAGAATCTCCTGGTTGTAGTGCTAGCTTTCTTTTAGGGAATCGAGTACCATCTTTTCGATTTGTCCTAGTTATTAACCTGGGTGGCGACTCCTCATCTCCATGTCATGTCTTTGTGACAGTGGTTAGTGTATTTTCTAGAGCCTTGAGCTCATACAATGTTGCGGTTGTTAAATCTTGGATGCGCGCTAAACCCTATCGTCTACAATGGCTTTATAAAAGCCCATATTTATTCTTCAATAAATGTCACATTACTCCAATTGTTTTATGTTATTTTCTGAAGTATTTCTTAACATCTAATAGGTTTCTCTCCACCTCCAAAGGATTAGAGTTTACATTAAGAAAAATCAACTTAGAAAGCTTCTTTAGATAACTTTAAGTTGGATATGGGCTCTCATTTGGATAATGGCCCAATTACTATTACCACTTTAGCAATTTTGTCAAGTCAAGCAAACCTAATGTAGGAGATTAGTTCTATTCCAAAAATTGCAAAATGTAAATCCTTGGGTTCTCTATAGTGTAGTGGTATAGCTCAGCAATAAACACATTACCAGTGGTGAAATAAAAAAGCTGTTATGTTTCCCAAGGAAGAGCATTCTTAAGCAACTTGGCAAACTGATGTAAGTGACATTCAGAGAGTGAATGAGCATTTTATTAAGAATTCAATTAACTTGAAGGATAAGGTGGAAGCTACTTTAACTTTGGGTATGAAATTTATAAAAATGATACATAAGTGCGACATTTTCTTCGATCAATGGTTCTCAATGATGCTCACAGATGGGAGAGCTCATCCAAACAATCTTGCTTACGATTCTTCTTTTCTTTAGAGTATCCTTACTCGCTTATAATGCTAAAGGGAATAGGAGCTCCTCCAAATGCTCTTATATTCATCATTTCATGCGTTCTTTAAAAGTAGATATGGTGATTATTACTAAAACAAAATGCAAGAGGGTTTCTTTTGCTCTTCTTTATCAGTTATGGGGTATGGGCTTGGTTGATTAGGTTGCTACAAATAACTTTTCTACTACTGGTGGTATCCTAATTTCTTGGGATAAGTAGGTTTTTGCTAAAACTAGTTTTATTATTCATGATCACTGGATTGCTATTGATGGCAAATTTTTATTGGATAATTTTGGTGTGTTATTATTAGGATTTATAATTCCATAGAAATTTATGAATAAGAAGGTGTTAGCCAGCATGGTTGTCTTTTATTTCTAAATTGGGGGATGTGAATTTATTGTTAATTGATGATTTTAATCAAGTTTTCCTTCTTTCGAACAGGAGGCCACCTTCGGCTCATAGGTTGGGTAAGACTTAGTTTAATGATTTTATTACTAGAGCTAATCTCATTAAGATTGCATTGCAGGGTAGTGCTTTCACTTGGAGGAACCATGTAAGTAGAAGTTACATAGACAAAGCTTTTGTTTCTTCAGGATAGGTATTTAAATTTCCTTTTTTGAGGTTGACTACATTGTCTAGAGGCTCTCTGATCATAATCCTTTATGGTTGTCCTTGGTAAAGGGTCGTCATAGACCTTTACTTTTCTGTACTTTGGATTATTGGTGGGATTATCCAAGGTTTAATATGATCGTAGAATCTATTTGGTTTTCCTTATCTACTACTACTTCTATTCAGTGTAAAATTAAATAATTGAAAGATTTTTTGCGCCAATGGAATAAATGTACTTTTGGGAATGTTGAGAATAATCTTAAACTTATTGAAAGGTGCATTAATCTCTTAGATGGTATTGTAGAATTTTGGGCTCTTTTACCAAATGAAGATGTTGAATACTCCAAATTGCTTCTTGATAGGACTATAACTTCTAAGCATGTGGAATCTCTATGGAAACAAAAATCTAGAGCTTTGTGGTGCAAATTGGGAGATCACAATACTATATTTTTTCATATACAAGCTTCCAATAGATGGCGGAGGAATTCAATTCATAGGCTTTTTGATGGCTCTACAGTTGTGGAGGACAAGGAATCAATTGTAGAATTATTGTTGTCACATTTTTAAAATCAGTTTAATAAATTTCTGCTAGTTAATGGGTCTGTAGAGAATTTAGATCCGCCAAATATTTCAGTGGAGTGGGCCATTTCACTTGAGCAATAATTATCAATGGAGGAACTTTGAGTTGCTATGTGGAACTGTACTTCTCATAAAGCTCCTAGTCTGGATGGGATCAATTTTTATTTTTACAAGAAAGCTTGAAGGACAATTAAAAATGATATTTTTAGATTGGTGTGCAATATTTTTCACACAGGTAAGATTCCTTCTTCTATTAAATCTTCCTTCATCAGTTTAATTCCAAAGAAATTCCCAACTACTAGTATTGATGATCATAAACCCATTTCTTTAATTCATAGTCTACAAAAATAATTGCAAAGTTGCTTGGTAATAGGTTAAAAAGGGTTTTGGATAATTTGACCAGTAAGTCTCATTTTGCTTTTGTTAGAGGATGATAAATTTTAGATGGCTACTTTGTGGTTAATAAAGTTATTCACTCTACTTTGTCTTTTAAAAAGGGTTATTTTATCTTCAAACTTGATTTAAAGAAAGCTTATGATTCTATCAAATGGAATGATTTGTTGTGGGTTTTGCATAAAATAGGGTTTAGCGAGAAGTGGATTTCTTGGATTCATGAATGTTTAGTGGGTTCTAAAGCTTCTATTTTAGTGAATGGTTGTCTTACAATAGAATTTCTATGTACTAATAGTGTGAATAGGGTTGTCCTCTTTCTCCTTTTCTTTTTATTTTGGCTATGGAACCTTTAACTACTTTGGTGAAGAAAATGGAGGATCTTAGGTAGCTTAAAGGGTTTTCGTTTCTCAATAATGGTCATATGATTTCTCATTTGAACTTTGCTAATAATACTATCTTTTTTTTTTGGACAGTGACCCTCTTTATATATCTAATTTGGTGAGTATGTTGAGATACTTTGCATTTATTTCTAGACTACAAGTTAATTTTTTAAAAAATTCAAGTGATTGGTGTTGATATTGATCATTCTCTAGTTTTACTCACTGCTGCCAATATTTTTAGCCAGTATTCCAGTTTGCCCTTTACTTATCTTGGCTTTCCTCTTGGTGTCTCTCGAGGCGAATTTCCATTTGGAATCCTCTTATCCAAAAAATAAAAAATAAATTGGCTCACTTGAAGGGTAGAGTTTTATCTCAAGCTGGGCGCTTGACTCTTATAAAATCAACTCTTACGTCCATGTCTCTTTATTATGCATCCATTTTCTACATTCCTAAGGGTGTTGTGCGCCAGCTTAATACTTTGACTAGTGTTTTTTTTAGTCTAGGGGTTCTATGAACAAGAAATGTCATCGGGTAAAATGGAAGTTCGTGACTTTGTTAAAGAAAGATGGTGCTTTGGGTATTTTAGATATAACAGTGCATAATAGAGCTCTTTTGTCAAAATGGTTGTGGTATTCATAGGATGAGGGCTCTACTTTATGGGCTCAAATTGTTCATCATAAGTGTTATGTGGATCGTATTGACAATATATTTGTCTCCTCTGCTAAACATTATTCCACAGTTTGGCAAGATATTTCTAAAATTATTTTGGTAGATGATGATTTTACAAGTGTCTTGCTAAATTGCATTTCCTTTAAAGTTAGTGATAGGACTTTAATTCTCTTTTGGCATGATCAGTTGGTTGGAAATGGTTGTTTGAAGGATTTATTTCCTTCTCTTTTAATGATTTCATCATAACCTTTGGTTTTGTTAGTGATTATGGTGTGTGGCAAGAAGATAGTTGTTGTTGGAGGTTGTGTTGGTGTCGAGATCTTACTAATGTTGAGCTTGATTAGTTGTGAATTCTACTTTTATCTATTTGTAGAATTGCAATTTCATTGGTTCATGCTGATAGAGTTGTTTGGTGGGCTTCTTCAGATAGAAGCTTTTCAGTTCGCAATTTATATAATGAGGTGTTGCATAATATTGCTAGTCATGATTAGATCACTACACTTGATGTGTGGCTCAATCTTTCTCCAACAAAAACTGAATTACTTCTATGGTTTGCCATGCTAGATAAATTGCCAATAAGAGATAATCTTTTCTCTATTGGCTTATGTTCTTTGGCTTTGAATAAATGTGTTGTTTATGGTCATTTTGGTGAAACTTTTAATCATTTATTAATTTTGTGCAACACGAGTTAGCGATTGTGGACTTTCTTTTGTAAATGGTGGGGGTGTTGAGGTTGCAATTGTTGAGGAAGTAAATATTTTTATTGTATATATTAGGAAGTAAATATTTGTATACAATTAGGAATAAAGTTCTAATCTATTTAGGATGTTATTCTATTCCTAATTAGGTTGTGATTAGGATTCCTATATATATATATATATATATATATATATATATATATATATATATATATATATATATATATATATATATATATATATATATATATATATATATATATATAAGGGGTGTAACCCTTATTTGAACATCAATGAAAAAATATTTCCTTTGAAATTTTCTTTCTTTTTCTCTGAAAAAAAAAATGAACACGTCCACGGGCTTGCGAGAGTATTAGCCCACGTACACATGTGGACTTATAAATGGGGTTGAACCCATCTAACACAAAACCAATTGGCTTGTGTTAAGACTCAACCTACACCACTTATTAACTACTTCATCCATCAACACTCCCCCTCAAGTGTAATTGGGCCTGAAACAATTACACTTGTCAAATTCAAAAGGGCCGCACCCAACCACGGGTACTTCCCAAATTCAAATACAATCAGGTCTTACATACAAACTCGGGATCACTGCTTTGATACCATATTAACACGTTCACGAGCTTGAGAGAGTGTTGGCCCACGTACACATGTGGACTTATAAATGGGGTTGAGCCCATCTAACATAAAACCAATTTGCTTGTATTAAGACTCAATCTACACCACTTATTAACCACTTCATTCATTACTTTTTCAATATGAGATTCTTCAATAGCAATGCCTTCTTCTTTGTTGCTATGGTTTGAGCAGTGGAAAGGTTTAGTTTAAGGTTATGAGCAATGTCAGTTTTGGCTTTGACTTTTCTATGCAATCTCACGGACGCTTTAGTCTCATCATAATGAAATAATTTTTGAAAATATTTCATTTTCATTATATCATTTACAGAAGTTGGTGTTTTTTAGAGTTGCTTTATTGTATAGTGCTCGATCTCCTTATGGTTCTATCTCCACTTCAGATCTTTTTTAGACTTCTCATCACATTACAATGTTGTCTAATTCTCATCGAAAATGAATTTTGCTTTGGTGTTTTTAGTGGTTCTAATGGGTCTTGCTTCTTGTGCTGGTGCAAAATCACATTGGGTATCTGGTTAGATTTTCTTAAAGTGTTGGGTGATTGTTTTTCTTGGATTTTGGTGTTTGCTTCTACTGTTATGGGTGTCCATATTTAGGCTTAATTCTTGCATTGTCAGCCCTTCTGTTTGTTTGGGTTATTTGGGTTATATGGCTTCTTGTGTGTTATGGTTTTAGTGTTTTCTTTTTTTTTTTTGATTTTCAATTTTGTAGAGTGATCACTTACTTTTTCTTGATTTTGGTTCCCTTTGTGGTTTTGTATTTGGATTTTTTTGCTTAGTTTAGGGAGGGGTTTTTTTTTTATCACTTGAGGTCTTCTCAAGTGATTTTTCCCCTCACTTTAAATTAATATAAATACATTGCTTATATATAAAAAAAAGAAAACATTTCAAAACTCTTCATTCTCCACAACTTTTCACTTATGTAACTGAAACAATATATATTCACAGCAAATTTAAACCCAAAGAGTAAAATGAAAGCATATACAAAGTGCCACATATCACTGATACCATGAGGTGTCACAATTTACCCAAAAGCAAATCAAATCAACAATACAAAGCAATTAGAAAAATTGTAAAGTGCCACATTACACTAAACATATGAGGTGGCACTTAATTATTAGTTATTCTATATAGATAGATATGTAACTTTCAGGAGCATCTTATAAAATAATCCTCATAATTGCTCAATTTAAATGTATTTTTTATAACGTGGTCCTGAAAGTTACATATTGTCCATGTCTTGCAGACTTTGACCAATATATTATTAAAAAAAAAGAGTAATATGAGTAATTAAATTTCATTTTGTTAAAATTTTGCGCATCTAAAAATAAATTTGCAAAAAACTAGAAAAAAATGCATTTAAATGGAGCAATTAGGAGGATTATTTTGTAAGGTGGTCCTAAAAGTTACATATTGTCCATGTATTGCAGACTTTGACCATTATATATATCACAAATTAATTTTGACCTGTGAAGCTTCTCCCTTCTTCGGTTCATTACTTGACATAAATTTTTCATTGGGAGCTTGTAAAAACCATAGCTTGGAAAAACCATAGATAATGGTCAAAGTCTGCAAGACATGGACAATATATAACCTTGAGGAACACCCTATAAAATAATCCTCGTAATTGCTAAATTTAAATGTATTTTTTTCCCTGTTTTCTCAAATATATTTTTAGATGCACAAAAGTTTAACAACATAAAAATTAATTATTTATATTTTTTCGAGAAATTATATATATATATATATATATATAAATATATATATATATATATATTTTGTGTGTGGTGACAGTCTGTAAGATATGGACAATATGTAACTTTTAGGACCACCTTATAAAATAATCCTCCTTATTGCTCAATTTAAATGAGTTTTTTTTTCTATTTTTTAAAAAATTTATTTTAGATGCACAAAATTTTAACAAAATAAAATTTAATTACTCATATTTCTTTTTTTTTTTTGGAAATTACTCATATTTCTTAAGTCATATATATAGTTTCATTTATGCTCAACTATAGATGAATTTTCTAAATAATTTTATCTTTTAATTTCTATCAATTTTGACAGTTAATTTTTTGATTCCTTTTAATTTTATCTAACGTCAATTGATATGTGTAATTAATGATGTGACTTTCTGACATAACAAAGACAGTACTATGATGGGACAAGTAGGGATGAGCAAAAATAACTAAAATAGAATCGGTTCGGTTCAATTTAAGTTGTAAAAAAGTTTAGTTCGGTTTTTACTTTAAAGAACCAAAATATTTTCAGTTTGGTGTGATTTTTATTGTAAAAAATATAATTAAACTGAAGCAAATTGAATTTGTAAAATATTTTAAATTATATGATGTTTATGGTTCGATTTGATCGTTTTATTACTAATATTTCAAAAATAAATCAACAATATCATTTTTAATTATTTAAAAGTCTTAATAAAATTATTTGATACCAAAAAATTCAAACGAAAATTATTTAAATTCATTTTAGAAAATTAGTTCAATTGATTTTCTAAAAAATTAATAAATAAAATAAATATAAAAACTAATAGCAATAGATCTTATAAATATTATTGAAATAGTGTAAAATTATATAAATACAATATGTTTAAAATTACAAAAATAAAAAAGTCAATCCGAATAAACTGATCGAATTGAATTTAACCAGTTTATTTTAGTTCAATTTGGTTTTGATCCTTGTTCAGTTGAATTATTTTTAAATATTTTTAGTTTAGTTTGGTTTTATATATTTTTCAGCTGAACCAAACTGACCTCTTTTAGTTTGATATTGATTAAAATGACATTGTTTTAATCTCCTTGCCCTATCAGCGACACATAAGCCACATCAATTGTTGTACAACAGAAGCGATCAAAGTGCACCAACAAATAAATAAACATAAAAAAAAAAGGTAAAATCAAGAAGTAGGGAAGCAACACAAGAATTTATGTGAAAAATCTTAAGACAAGGAAAAACCTTGGGCAGAGGAGGCGAGGCTTTCCTTATATTATAAAAGAGTGTATAAAAGAGTGTTAGGGTGGCTAACAATATGAGATCTTAATTACTAAACCCTAAAAGAAGGTATTTATACAAATAGGGTAAAAGTGCAGTCAAAATAAGAAGAAAGATAACTTTCCAAATTGTGGCCAACAATACTTTTCATCACACGAACGTGTCATGTCCGTGCTTTAGGTCATGCTGCCCATTGGACTAAAACCATGACACGGTCGTGTCACCTTTTGGACAAAATGACAGATCTCAACACAACCATGACACGGTCATGTCACCTTTTGGAGAAAATGGCATATCTAACATAGACACCAACATTCCTATGCTTAGGTTGTGCTCTTTATTGGACATAACAAACACCTTAACATGGCCCAAGCACTACCATGGCATGATCCAAAATCTCAAATCTATCAAATATCCTTAAAATTCACGTCATAAACTCAATAATCTCCACCTTGACATGAATTCCCAAAGTACTAAAATCAGCCCTAAAAACATAAAACACTCCACAACACGCATAACAACACAATAGTATAAATCTTCATATCTTCCAGAAAGCCCCTAAGGGCACCAAATAATGAGAAAAACCA
Source organism: Mallotus nudiflorus (assembly GCA_947683625.1). Lineage (NCBI taxonomy): Eukaryota > Viridiplantae > Streptophyta > Magnoliopsida > Malpighiales > Euphorbiaceae > Mallotus > Mallotus nudiflorus. The sequence goes on along the minus strand of CANTUR010001483.1, from coordinate 1,094,523 downwards.
ATCAAGTCCAAGCAATGCACAAATTTGGATAAAGGAAGTGACTTGGTCATTATATCAACAGGAGTATTGACCTTTTCCATAAGAATGTCACTCTCAGTTACAATTTCTCAAATAAAATGATAATAAACATCAATGTGCTTTGATTTTTAGTGAGATAGCAAACTTGGTCCTCTTATGGAACATTTGATTTTTAGTGAGATAAATAGAACTCTGACTATTATAATACAATGTCATGAACTTCAAATCATCATAAAGCTCACCAAATAACCCTTTCAACTAGCAGAGTACTTATAGGTTCTAACTCAAGATCATGTCTTGTAACAATCCCAAGTAAAGCTTCAATAGAGCTATATTTTACACAATGAGAGAATAAATCTATAAAGTCCACACTTGGAATCTAATTATAGCCCTTAAAAATAACTTTAGCGTTGTACTTGCATCATCAACACCTAAAGTACCTTCCTTTTTCTTAAACACCCATTTACATCGAACAACTTTCTTGCCTTTAGGTAACTTCACTAACACTCATATGCCATTCTTGTGTAGAGACTCCACTCTTATTGCATGGTAATCACCTACTTTTTTGAATCCACATAATTGGTTACTAGATGGTTCCTCGTCGACTTTAATATCTTTAACTATATTTAATTCGTAAGCCACCATATATGCTTTAACATATCTTTGTGGTGGTTTAATGGTCCTCCTAGATCTATCCCTCATAATAGAGTACTGTGGTATGGAAGCTTCATCATCATTAGGCATCTATGAACTCTTATCTAGTGTAGCTTTTAGTGTGGATTCCATCCTAATATGAAAACTACATTCATGTTTGTATTTTGCTGCTAGATAGACTCATCACAAATGTCTATAGGAGATGATTTATGAATCATAGAAGTTTCATTAAAGATACATTATAACTGACAATAACCTTTTTCAACATGGGACACCAAAGCTTATAACCCTTAACACCAAACATATACTCGAGAAAGACACACTTTTTAGACTTAAGTTCTAATTTACCATTACTAACATGAGCATAAGCTGCCAAATATTTTCAAGTCAGAATAACTAGCAGGAGTACCAAACCATACCTCTTTTTGAGTTTTTTGTCAATCGTCGTTAAGGGAGAACAATTAACAAGAGAATAGGTTGTAATAATAGCTTTAGCCTAAAACAACTTCAGTAATCTAGAATTTGAAAGCAAGCAATAAAATTTCTCCATTAATGTCCTATTCATATGCTTAAGCATGCCATTCTATTGTGGATTACTTGGAATTTTCAAATTTTAATAATCCCTTTGAACTTATAAAATGAGTTAAACTCATCCATATAAAACTCCAAACCATTTATCAATACGAAGATGCTTCACATGCTTTCCAGTCTATTTTTCAACCATGGTCATCCATTGCTTGAAAGTAGTAAACACGTCACTCTTTTGCTTAAAAAAACACCTAAATGTTCCTTGAGAAATCATAAATGACTATCAATATATAAATTACACCACCCTTAGTAGGAACTTTGGATGGCCTTTAAAGGTCTGAATGAATATAATGAAATGTCCCTTTAGTGTTATGAATGCCCTTACTAAAACTTACACTTTTCTATTTACCAAATATGCATTGCTCATAAAACTTTAATTTCCTAATCTGACTATCTATCAGTCCTCTTTTGCTCAACTTTTCCAAGCCATTCTCACTCATATGGCCTAGGCATAAATGCCGAAGTGTAGTATTATCCAACTTGGAGGAAGTGACATCTACATCACTTGCAATGGTCTAACCCTCTGAGATGTATAACTTGGCATGTCTCAAATGCCTTTTTATCATAAAGAAAGAGCCTTTAATAATCTTTAACACTCCACCTCCACTTGAGCAATTGTAACCTTCACTATTAAAAGTAGAAACTAAAATAAGATTTTGGCCTAAATTAGGAATATGCCAAATACCCTTAAGTGTACTGATGATCCCATAATTTTCTCTTTAGAAAATAAAGCATCATACACCTCTTTAAGAGAAATCTCATCATGGCTATACAATAAAGTATTAATAAAAGTGTATAAGGAGGTAGGAAATAAAGAAGAATTAAAGTCAAATCCTCATTCTCTACTTTCAACTCCATATTTTCCAGGTTAAAAACTATCTCTTTCAAAACAGTCATATAATCCTCAAGAGATGTACCTTCTATCATGCAATGAGAGTACAAATGCTACTTTAAATGCATTTTGCTGGTAAGGGTTTTCTTCATACAGAACTACTCAAATTTCTCCACAATTAAATGGTGGTCTTCTCTTTCAATACATCTTGCAAAATATTATTAGACAGGTACAAATGTATTTGAGCCAAGACTTTATGATCTCTACGTTGCTTTTCTTCACTCATCCACGAGGTGAGTATTTTATTAACCCCCTAAAATAGCATCATCCAAATCCATCTACTTGAGTACGATGCTTATCTTTTCCTGGCATAGCAAAAATCTTGTATTGCGATCCAAGAGTGGAATGTCATACTTATTGAAGGCATTATTCAAATAAAAAATGCTAAAAACAAAGAGTCCAAATAGAATCTTAGGTCTGATACTAGTTTGTTGTGCAGCAAAAATAAACAAAGTGCAAAAAAAAAAAATACAAAAGAATAATGGTAAAATAAAGAAGCAGAGAAGCAACATACAAGAATTTACGTGAAAAATCTCAAGATAGGGAAAAACTACGGGTAAAGGAGGAGATAATTTCACTACGTTGAAAAAGAGCATACAAAATAGTGTTAGGGCAACTAACAATATGAGATAATAATTGCCAAACCCTAGAAGTAGGTATTTATATAAATAGGGTAAAAGTGGAGTCAAAATAAGGAGAAAAATAGTTTCCTCAAATTGAGGTCAACAATACCGTATGTCACATGGCTATGCCATTAAATTACTTGTATTGTTTGTCACATGGCTGTATCATTAAATTACTTGTCTTGGTAAAAATTATGTTTAGGATTTTGGTGTTTAAGTGGACCATTGTGTCTCACCACACTTTTCCTAAGAATCTACGTTGGAGTGATTTTTTAGTACAATCATTTACACTCTAATCACCTGAACAATAGTTCTAAAAGTGCTTCTTCACTTTTTCTTCTAGTTTTTCTTTTTCTTTTGTTCTAATATTGTTCTCTTCTTGTTTTTCCTTCATTCTCTTATTTTTCTTCCAAAATTGATGCATTTTTCTCCTTTTTAAAAGCTGCAGGAAGTGTCTAGAATATGATTGAACTTGGTAAGGCACCACTTGACACCAAAGGTCACATCCTATGCAGATTCTATAACTTTAAGGGCATTTTTGTCCATCCAAATGACTTTATTTCTAAAAGGTTCCTTCATGAAAGTTATAGAACTATATGTTCTCTTTCCATAGCAACTTGAATTACTGAATTTTGACATCGGTAGATAGAGTTATGGCCGAAATATGAAAACTGCTCCAAACTGAAAAGTTGCAACCCTTTGTAGAGTGACGACTCATCACAGAAACAATTGGTGATGACTAGTGAAGGCTTGACGACTCGTGAAGACTTGATGACTCAGCACAGAATGAATTGGTGATGACTCATGAAGGAAGTGACGACTCGTGAAAGCTTCCAACTTGCATCCTTTAACTTCAAAAACTTCATTCTTCATTTTAACAAGTCTAGAACTCCTTTCATGCACCAATGAAGGCTAAAAACATGTATGAAACACACAAAAAACTAATAAGAACACTTAGAAATCAAAATAAAAAATACATAATCAAATAAACACATAAACATAACTAAAATCACATGAAATAACAACTAAACTACTCTAAAATACTATGCATATTTGCATTATATCAAACTCCCCCACACTTAGACCTTGCTTGCCCTCAAGCAAGAAAAGATCAAAGCATAGAAAAGTGAAACAAAAATTTCATCTACTCCCAAAAGAATGTAGCATCCTTATCAAGTTATTCAACCATGAATGAAGTTAAAGAAAAAGATAGTTCAATAATCATGCTTTCAAATGCTTAACAATGGTAAAATAAACAAGTCTCATAGTATAAGCAACAAGTTCACAAATTTATCTCAATCTATTAAGAATAAAATCTAAAAAATGTAAGAGTCAAAGTTTTAACCAAGCTATTTAGCCAAAATAGTCATGCTTCAAACTTAGGGATTGTAGAGGCAAAAAGAAACCTTGAGACAATATGAAGCACACTCATCAACTTACTCTTCTCATGGCATTTTTAGACTTTTTATTCATAAGCAAACTCGCTAGATGTACTCTTTCCGATGAGTGCAAATGAGGAGCATACACAAATGCACATAACTTACTTAAGTTACATCTAATTGCAACATTATGCATCTCTTTCCAAATGAATGCAAATGAGGAGCATACACAAATGCACACAACTTACTCAAGACGCAACACATCACAAGCATAATTCACTTATTTCTTTCTTTTTCTTCTTTTTTCTTTTTTTTATTTCTTTCTTTTTCTTTTTTTTTTATTTTTTTTTTCTATAGATGGTGTCCTCATCCATTATTGAAGAGTAAGAGTATTAGTATTATGGCTATAGTTTCTTTAAAGTTACTTAAGACTCTAAAAGCACTAAGCTTTAATCATTACTACCTAGCCTAAGCATAATTAGCAAGTTGACTAATACATTAATAAAATTTTAGAATAGTAAAAAGAGATAAAAACATGAACTTACTATTCATACTACATAAAACATTAAAAGATTTTTACCAATTGAGCAATGAAAGTTAAAAACAAAAATTACTAAAGATTCAACTTCAATCAAAATCAAAAAGACTATTGAGGATAACTACTTATTAAATATGGGAGTAAAGTGAATGGCAAATGCAAATGCATAAATATGTGAAACTTAAACAAAAAGATGTAGAATAAAACAAACATATACCATTAATATACTAAACAAACATATACTACCTAGACTCTAAACAAACATATTAGTATACTAAACAAACATATGAATAAAACAAACATATACCATTAATATAATAATACTAATATCATTATCCCTTCCCCCACACTTAAAAACACACATTGTCCTCAATGTATATGAAAAGGAATGTAAGGGTAAGGATAAGAAAAACTCCCCTAATCATTGGTAGGAGTGATTAGTGGAGACTCAATCATGAATCCGGTGTGAATGAAGTACTGGTTCAATTTGTACTCCATTTTGCATGGGCGACGATTGAGTTCCTGTTGATGATGAGTCAAGGTATTCAACAGTCCTTGCATTGTACTCTGGTTATGTAGAATGTGATCCCATATGGGTGGGTGGTCACTTGAAGAACTGGGGGCACTTTGTAGTGGATATGTAAGCAAAGGAACATCACCCAATGGTATGGGGTGAGGTAATTCCTCACTTTCTTCCTCAGGGTCGCTCTCCTCATCAAAGCCATGTGCTTCTTCTTAAGAATCCTCATCCTGTAGAGGCCTCCTAATGCCTCTCCAACAGGATTGTCAACGTGCAGGAATGACACGAAAATCTGAATCCACTACTTCTCCACGTACAAATGCTTGCTTAGTAAAATAAGAATGCTAAAAAAATGAGTGTAGTTAGCAATGTTAACATTCAAAGCTTTTGCAATAATAGTAACCACATGACCATGGGTTAAAGTTGCATCTTTACGTGAGGAACAAGCAAGCATTTGGTTAAAAATCCAATAAGTCCAGCATACATGTTTTTTATTATGTATGCACCACATTAAAAATAACTCTTGAGCAGAGATTCTATTGAATTAAGTTTTGTGGAAAATGACATAAGCAAGCACCTTATGTAACAACCAATACTTCAAGTCTTTGATAAACATAGCTTTACCCTTTCTAGAGTCAAATGATGTATGCAAACCAGTTAAAAATTTCCAGAATTCATTAGAGTTATAGGAAGAGGGGGGGGGGTCATATAATCCTTCTCTTTTGAAACCGAAAACTCGATTCATAAAAGAATAAGTGAGTTGATGTGGCTTCCCTTCCAAAAGAAACTCCAAAATTTGTGAGTTCTTAGCATTAACCTCCAAAGTTGTATAAAACTCAGTAATCAAATCAATAATGGTGTCTTCATGCATAGATACAAATTTCATAAGTCCACACTGAGTTAACATTTGAGTGAAAGATTCAAGCATACCAGCATCATTCAAAAGAGAGTTGGGAATATACTTATAACCTAATATTTCCCAAAATTGAATGGTTGTCAATCTAGCACCTTCCTCATGTGTAAGGATTGGGAACTTAGCCTTGTAAGTTTTAGAGAGGTTTTCCTCCTCTTCTTGATGTTGTTCCTTATCAATGTGTGGTATTTTTGAAGAAGAACCCCTTGTCTTACCCATGGAAAGAAACTTACTCGAAGGAGATGTAAAACAAAGAAAATAAGGAGAGATGATGAGGGTATTTCGGTTAGGGTAGGAGTGAAATAGAGAAGAGAAGATGGGAAGGATGTAGAGAAATGAAGAGTTGGAATGGGTATGTAATGGAGAATAGAGAAAATGAAAATATAAGAGTAGAGAGTAGAAATAGAGAATAAAATATAAAAGAAATTCGTGCTGGAATTTAATGAAAGGAAAAATGGGTGTGTGGGTAGTCAAAAGGGTTTATTTTTAGGGAGAATAGGTGTGTAAGGGATAGGGGTGTAAGTTAGGGTGAAAAGGTGTGTCTTAAATGGGAAAGGACATGTCTATTCTTGGAAAAGAAACAACTTTTCAAATTGAAAAATTGAATTTGGGTAGAAAATAAATAGAATAGGACAAGTATACATAAAAAGAATGCATATATAAATGAGTTAAAGGCAATATGATGAATGGCTGAAAAATTATTCATGAATCGTATGGAGGAACGAGTCGTCCACATGTGACGACTCGTCACCCTTATCTTCTGTCATGAGTCATCAATGCTTGATGACTCGTTAACTTTACCCTCTGTGATGACTCATCAATACTTGATGAGTCGTGACCTTACCTTTCTGTTTAATTGCCAATTGGACGAGTCGTCCATAAGTGACGACTCATCAACTCATGTTGCTGTGACGAGTCGTCAAGTCTTGACGACTCGTCAACAAAGGTCTCTGTTATGACTCGTCAATGCTTGACAAGTCATGACCAATTATTGCATTATGCAATGTGTGTGGTAAATGTACTAGCATAATGGAAATGTGTGAAAAATAGAATAAAATACTAATCATAAACCAGTTGTATACTAAAAATAAACCTAGTAATAAAAGAAATGTGGGTGAATTGTATACTAAAATTAGTACTAAATAAACAAATAATGTGAAATAGAAAGGAATGTATAAATCAAGACATGAAAACATGAAGAAATTGTGTTATTCTAGAATGAAATGAAATAATGATAAAAGGAAACAAAAATGAGATATAAAAATTGTACCTTAAAATAAAAATGTGTAAATTGTACCTTATCTTAACTTCATTAAGGTGTAAGTAGAGAGATAGAGTGATATGGATCTATTGCATCTCTAATCAAGTAGGGTTTGAGACGATGTCCATTTACCTTGAAGATTTCCCCCTTGGCATTAGCAAGATCCACCGCACCATGAGGATACACTTTAACAACCTTAAACGGACCCGACCATCTTGACCTCAACTTTCCCGGGAATAATTTGAGTCTTGAATTATAAAGAAGAACAAGCTCATCTTCATGAATTTCCTTTTTAGATAAATGCTTATCATGCCATATCTTAGTACGATCCTTGTATAACTTTACATTCTCATAAGCATTCATTCTTAACTATTCCAACTCATTAAGTTGAAGCAACCTCTTCTTACCAGCCTTCTTCAAATCAAAATTCAGAGCCCTAGTTGCCCAATATGCCTTATGCTCCAATTCAACGGGTAAATGGCAAGACTTCCTATAAACCAATTGATAAGGTGTAAGGCCAATTGGGGTTTTAAAAGCTGTCCGATATGCCCATAGAGCATCATCAAGTTTTAATGCCTAATCCTTCCTTGACGAATATACCGTTTTCTCTAAGATCCACTTAATCTCTCTATTGCTAATCTCGACTTGCCCACTCGTCTGTGGATGATATAGAGTAGCAACTTTGTGTGTCACTACAGACTTTTTCAAGAGAGCCTCTATCACATAATTACAGAAATGAGAGCCACCATCACTAATCAATGCCCTAGGAGTACCAAACCTAGGAAAAATAATTTTCTTAAGCAACTTCTTAACAACCTTAGCATCATCAGTAATTGTTGGTATTGCCTCAACCCACTTTGAAATGTAGTCCACCATCACCAGAATATACTTATAGCCTAAAGAGCTCGGAAATGGACCCATAAAGTTTATACCCCAAACATTGAAAAGTTCAACTTCAAGGATTCCCTTTAGGGGCATCTCATGCTTCTTAGTGATGTTACCCATTCTTTGGCATCTATCGCATGTAAGCACAAAATCTCTAACATCTTTAAACAAAGTAGGCCACTACCCTAGAAGCTGTTTTTAATGCACCAAAGTGTCCACCAACATCCAAAGCATGACAATGTCTCAAAACATCTTGAACTTCATCTTGAGGAATGCATCTTCGAATTAACCCATCAGCACATCTCTTGTAAAGTAAGGGCTCCTCCCAATAATAGAATTTAACATCATGCAAGAATTTCTTTCTTTGACGATAATCTAACTCATAAGGAAGAACACCACTTACAAGATAATTAGCAATATCTACATAACATGGAAGGTCCTTTGATACTACACTCAATAGATGTTCATCATGAAAAGTATCATTAATTGGCACACCATCATCATTTTTCTTCAATCCATTTTGATCAAGTCTTGATAGATAATCTGTGACAAGATTCTCACTTCCCTTTTTATCTCTTACTTCCCAATCAAACTCTTGGATCATTAAAATCCAATGTAGGAGTCTAGGTTTTGCCTCCTTTTTACTTAGAAGATACCTAAGAGCAGCATGGTCTGAATAAACAATCACCTTTTGCCCTACAAGATATGCTCTAAACTTGTTGAATGCATAAACAATTGCAAGCATCTCCTTTTCTATTGTAATTGATTTGAGCTTCATCAAGTAGTTTGCTAGCATAGTAAATCACATAAGGCTTGCCTTCTTTTCTTTGACCCAAAACAGGCCCCACCATAAAGTTGTTGGCATCACACATTATTTCAAATGGTTACTCCCAATTAGGTGGTTGCAAGATGGGTGCAGAAACAAGAGCTCTTTTCAAAGTGTCAAATGCATCAAGGCACGCTTCATCAAACTCAAAAATAGAGTCTGTAGCAAGTAAATTACATAATGGCTTTGCTATCTTTGATAAGTCTTTGATAAATCTTTGATAAAATCCTATATGTCCAAGGAAGCTTCTTATATCTTTAACACATTTCGGAGGTGGCAAATTTTCAATCACTTCTATCTTTGCCTTATCAACTTCAATGCCTCTCTTTGAAACCGAGTAACCAAGAACAATTCCCTCTTGTACCATAAAATGACATTTTTCCTAATTCAAGACCAATCCATGTTCAATACACCTGTCAAAAACCTTAGAGAGATTGTCTAGACAATGAGTAAAGTTAGTACCATACACACTAAATTCATCCATAAAAACCTCTACACGATCATCAAGTAGGTCACTAAATATGGAATACATGCATCTTTGAAAAGTTGCAGGTGCATTACATAAACCAAAAGGCATACGCCTAAAGGCAAAAGTGCTATATAGACATGTAAAAATGGTCTTAGATTGATCCTCGGGATGAATAGGGATTTGATAAAATCCACTAAGGCCATCTAAATAACAAAAGAAAGAGAAATTGGCTAGTCTCTCAAGAACTTGGTCAATAAAAGGCAATGGGAAGTGGTCCTTCCTAGTTGCTTTATTTAACTTTCTATAGTCAATACACATATGCCATCCCGTGATATTTCTTATAGGAATCAAATCATTAGATTCATTCCTAATAACGGTTAAGCCTCCTTTCTTTGGTACCACTTGAATGAGACTCACCCATTTACTATCACTAATGGAATATATTATTCCATTATCAAGCAACTTAATTACCTCTTTTCTAACTACTTTTTTAAGAGTGGGGTTTAACCACCTTTGACCTTTAATGGAAGGCTTAGCATGGTCCTCTAAAAGAATTCTATGCATGCACACATTAGGACCAATCCCCTTTAAATCATTTATAGAATAACCAATGGCATTTTCATGATTAAGCAACTTATTACATAAGGCATTAACACTTTCACTAGGCAAGGATGAATTCACAATAAAAGGAAATTTAAAGTTAGAGTCAAGGAAAGCATATCTTAGGTTTGATAGTAGAGGCTTGAGCTCCAACTTGACTTCTTCACTTGATGTAGTAGCCTTTGAATCATCCTCTTGCCTTAAAGGTTCAAATCTTGATGTCCTATGAGAAGATTGATATGTAGTCACCTCTAAGATTTGCTCATTATCTTCTTACATCATGTATAGCTCCATAGGGTCTTGTCTCAAACATTCATGAATTACTTCATCAATACATTCATCAATAACATCTATGGAGTCAATTCAACTTGCCACTTCCACCGGTGTTGACTTCATGATTTTCATCACATCAAATTCCAAAGATTCATTATCCACTTCCAATGTGATCTTCCCTCTCTTCATATCAATGATTGCCCCTGCTGTTCTAAAAAATGGTCTCCCAAATAAAATTGGAATCTTAAGGTCTTCCTCCATTTCCAAGACAATAAAGTCAGTCGGTATTACAAACTTCCTAACTTTAGTTGGTACATTTTCTAAAATCCCAAGTGGATATGTGACAGATTTATCCGCTAAGGAAAGACACATATTGGTAGGCTTAAGTTCATCCAAATCAAGTTTTTTATAAATAGAATAAGGCATAAGGCTAACACTAGCACCAATATCACATAAAGCTTTATCGAAATGCATACCTCCAATTGCACAAGGAACTGTAAATGAACCGGGATCCTTAAGCTTTAGTGGGGACTTAGAGTACATAGCTTTAGACTCTTTAACAAGAGACACTAAACCATAATCTTCAAACTTGCTCTAATGGCTAATAATGTCCTTTAAAAATTTACCCCAAGCTGGCATGTCTCTAATAACATCCACAAATGGTATGGTGATAGTAATTTCCTTGAGATAATCAAGGAACTTTCCAAACTGCTTATCTAGGTTATGAACCTTTGAGGAAAAGGAAGAGTTTTAAAATCCACCTTTGGTTCATCCTCCTTGATTGGTGTTATATCAACTCTCTTACTACCTTTCTTGGCACCCACTTCATCATGTTGTTTACTTCTAACATCCACTTTCTTAATCTCTACCCCATTATCATCATCAACCACTCTCTTTTTCTTATTTTGATCTTTTTCAAGCTCCTTACCACTTCTCAAGGTAATTGCTTGACAAGACTCCTTTTGTACATACTCCGGTTGGCTAGGAAGCTTTCCCAAAGGTTTAGTATTAGAGGAGGAGGCTTGTTGGGCAATTTGTGTTTCAAGGATATGGTTATGAGTAGCAAGCTATTCAAGTTTAGATTGTAGCTGCTTAAATTGCTCCTCATTTTTTTTTTATGGATATTTGTTGGTTAACAAATTGCTCCATAAGATTTTCAAGAGTAGGTTTAGGATTGGTAGGATTAAAAGTTTGCTGCCTCATAGGAAATCTAGGTGGATTTTGAGGTTTGGTGTTTAGGTTATATGGAGGATTTAATTGGGAGGATGGGTTTGACCATAAGAAACAGGGATGGTTCCTCCATTGAGGGTTATAAGTGTTGGAATTCAGCCCCATTCTTTGGTTAAAACCCCCTTGCATAAAGTTCACATCCTCATTTGAACTTAAATTGCATTGAGAATATGAATGAGGTCCTCCACATGAATCACAAACAACATTAGTACTTTCAATAGAATTAATATGAGTTTTACTAACCATATTGGTAAGAGCATCTACCTTAGCATTCAGTAATTTAATTGTGTCAAGCTCCAAAACTCCTCTTGCTTTCGCCATAGTTGTTTCATCACCCATGTATCCTTGAGATGCAAGCTCTTCTAACAATGTAACAGCCTCTCTAGCTATTTTATCCATCCATTTCCCACCAGATGCTACATTGACAATGTTTCTATTCTCATCCGTCAACCCATTGTAGAAGATTTGAGGAATCATCCATTCCGGCAAGCCATGATGTGGACATTGCCTTTGAAGCTCCTTAAATCTCTCCCAAGCTAAATAGATTGTCTCACTTCCACTCTGTTTGAATGAAGTGATCTCATTGCAAAACTTGGCTGTTTTGTGTGGTGGAAAATACTTGTGCAGAAATGCTTGCTTCAATTGATCCTATGTTGTGATTAATTCATTTAGCAAACTAGCAAGCCAAAGTTATGCTTTATCTCTAACTGAAAATAGAAATAATCTCAGTCTAATAGCATCATCCATCACACCATTTATCTTGAAAGTTGCATACACATTAAGAAAAGCTAATATGTGAGCATAAGGATCTTCTTCTTGTAAACCACCAAACTTATTATTTTGCACCATTTGAATGATAGTTGGTTTGATTTCAAAGTTATTGTTAGCAATTGTTGGAGTTACAATCCCTCCAAAACTACTCGAGATATCAGGCATGGCAAAATCACCTAGAGTTCTTCTTTACTGTTGAGCCATATTGTTCAAATTAAATTGGTTCTCTCTTTCTTGCCTTTGTTCCCTGCGCAAAGCACATAGGGTTAATTCTATTTTAGGATCAAAATACAAATTACTATCACTAGTGCTTCTAGTAAGCATCTAAAAAGGTAGACTCACAATCAAAACAAAATAAAATCTACAAATAACACGTAAAGAATATAAAAATAAAAATAAATAAAATAAATAAAAATAAGGCCTAAAACAACCTTTCTATACCCTAATTTAATAAAAATTTTAAACCAAGTTCCCCGGCAAGGACGCCAAAAATTTAAAGCGGGTCAAATTGTAACCCTAGTCTCTAGGACTTAGTATAGAGTAGTAGGGTGTCGAACACTGGGAAAATGGTAAAACTTTATATTAAATGGTTATATACTCAGATGTGTAGGCAAAATAAAATGGAATAAGAATATTGATTATATAATTAAGAAACTCTAACACTACTTATTTCTAAGAACACAAAACAGAAATTATAACTTTTATACGGAAGAATCACAATCTAGAATATAAATAAGAACTTATAAAATTATATCATATAACACATTGATTGGATATTAGTATATAATCTTTAAAAGAAATTCTCATTATCAATTAAAGTCAATTCCTCTTTAAAAGTAACTCTCATAATCTATTAAAGATATTTTCTCTTGGAGTTTACATTCATTCTCATGGCAATGCAAAGACAAAAGAAAATTATACAACACATTATACTAATTTATGTTCCCTTAAGATGAATTCTTTTGTCTCCAAATTAAATTGAATTCTTAAGTAATTTCAATTTTTTCCACCAAATTACTCCAATTCTCATTGTAAGTAATTCAATTAACAAGTTACATATGGTGATCAAGCATACACAACATGATTAAACACTAATTAAAATTAAATCATAAATAAAATAAGATAGAAATGTAGTTCTTACTTAATTCATAATTGCAATTCTCATACAAGATTTAGCCTAAATACATACTTAAAGAACACAAAGAGAAAATCAAATACAACTTAGAAAAAGAATAGAAAAGAAAGTGAATAGATAAAACCCTTTAAATCTTCTAACACTTGTAGAGTATCTTCTTGCTTTTTCACTTTTTCTTCTAGTTTTTCTTTTTCTTTTGTTCTAATATTGTTCTCTTCTTGTTTTTCCTCTATTCTCTTATTGTTCTTCTAGAATTGATGCATTTTTCTCCTTTTTAAAAGCTACGGGAAGTGTCTAGAATATGATTGAACTTGGAAAGGCACCACTTGACACCAAAGGACGCATCCTATGCAGATGCTGTAACTTCAAGGGAATTTTTGTCATCCAAATGACTTTATTTCTGGAAGATTCCTTCATGAAAGTTATAGAACTCTATGTTATCTTTCCATATCAACTTGAATCACTGAATTGGAACATCAGTAGACAGAGTTATGGCTGAAATACGAAAACTGCTCCAAATTGAAAAGTTATAACCCTTTGTAGAGTGATGACTCGTGAATGAGTGATGACTCATCACAGAAACAATTGGTGACGACTAGTGAAGGCTTAACGACTTGTGAAGACTTGACGACTTGGCATAGAATGAATTGGTGACGACTCGTGAAAGCTTCCAACTTGCATCCTCTAACTTCAAAAGCTTCATTCTTCATTTTAAAAAGTCTAGAACTCCTTTCATGCACCAATGAAGGATAAAAACATGTATGAAACACATAAACAACTAATAAGAACAATTAGAAATCAAAATAACAAATACATAATCAAATAAACACACAAATATAACTAAAATCACATGAAATAACAACTAAACTACTCTAAAATGCTATGCATATTTGTATTATATCACACCTCTTTACTCCGACAATCCACTACGACATACTGCTGAGACAACCAGTCCATACCCAGAATAACATCAAACTCCATCACATCCAACAGAATCAAATCAATAGACAATTCTCTATCTCCCACGAGAACTGGACAACCAGAAAGAACAATATCGGTGTCTAAAGAATCGCTGAGAGGTGTGGTGATAGACAAAGGAAAAGTCATCCTCGAAGCTTGCCAATAAGACTTGGAAGCAAAAATAGGAGAAATGAACAAATGCGTGGCACCCGGATTAAACAAAACCCAAGCATCCAGGTAATAAACAGAAACAATACCTGCGACGACTGCATTGGTTGCCTGAGCATCCTGCTGAGTGAGATGAAAAACTCTGGCCTATCCTCAACCTCCCTGCTAGCTGGTAGAAGCCTAGCCAACACCTCTGGCACCTCTACCATGACCCTGCTGTGGGATAAGATGAGTGGAACTCTGATGCTGGGCTGGAGATAACTGAAATGGAACGGGTGTAGCACTAGCAATCGACTGCTATGGAAATCATGGAATCTATGGCTATTGATACCCGGAATAAGGACACGATCTGGCATAATGTCCTGTCTGCCCGTATCTGAAGCATGTCAATGGTGTCATATAGCACGATCCCTGATGGACTCTACCGCAGGTCTGGCAAACACTGGCAGCTAATCCGGAACTATGACCACTGCTGCTACTCGAAGCACCTGACCCAAGTCTGAATGGTCTATGCTGACCCCCATGGCCATGTCTACTACTCTGATGCACTCGCTGCTGCTGCCTCTAACTCTGATGAGTCAGACCTCTCTGCTGACTACTCAAACTAATATGAAAACTCAAATATGGAGTAGCCTGTAATCCACTCGACTGAACACCCAGCTAGTAATAATCAGGCATCGCTCCCTGCCTAACTAGCCTCAACTCAATCTCCTTGGCTAACTCAATCACAGACTCCAGAGTAAGGCCCACTGTAGGCATACCAGCAAAAGTAAAACCTAAACCAGTAACGTAGGTAGTGACTATGAAATACTGATCTCGCATCAAATCCTCTCCATATCTACCCAGCCGAAGAAAATCTTGGGTATACTCCTCTATAGATCGATCACTGCGAGAAATGCTGGTTAACCTCAGACGATAACTCATACGGAGAGGCTCTGGACAGAATCTCCTCATAAACCTCTCTCAAAACTGAGCCCAGGTTATCGTCATCATGTAGGGTTGAATCATCTGAATGAACTAGTCCAGGGCTGGTCCCTCAACAGAAAGCTTAACGATCATGATTCGCTGGTACTCGGTGTGAGCAGTCTGAGTCCTAGTCTCGATCGCATGCAGAAAGTCTAATGGATCGAAAGTCCCATCGAAGGTAATCCTACCCACTCTGGCATAGAACAAAGTTGCCTTAGGTTCAGACATACCCTGCTGATAGGCAGGCTAAACAGGCGGAACAACTGGAGGTACAGGAACATCCTCAAACTCAGGCTCCACAGGCTCCTCATCCTCTATCTCTCTCTGCCTATGGTGACCTGCTGCTCCTCGAGGTCTACCTCTGCCACGACCTCTACGTCTAACTGGCTGCTCAGGAGGAAAAACCTCATCCTAAAAGGACTAATCATCCTCGGCCTCAACGACCGGTGGAGCGACATGCGCTCACTTCCTCATTCTGAAAAGACAAACAGAAAGATTTAGACAAAACAGACAATGGAGGAATAACGTAGAAAACTAAAGCAAGGATTACTTATCAAGACATACTCGAACCTAATTCACTAAAGTAGTTCAACAAAAAGCACAACACTGAAAACTAGGGTCACAACTAAGCCCAGACACAGAACTCTACTCTGATACCAACTTTGTCATGACCTAAAACAGGGGCCATGATAGGCGTTAGGGAACGGGAATTCTTTCGAATCTGGAACCCGTAAAAAGCCTTAAATAAAATAAAATCATGCAATAATAATAATAATCACAATATAATTAAATATAATATTCTGCAGCGGAATAAAATCATAAATAATTAAATAATAATCCACCACTGAATTTAAATCAACAACTCATCTCATATATAAATAATCCTTTGATACAAATCCAGTTCAAATCCTTAAAATACATAACTCACACAAATATAATACATAAACCCACAACTAGTTACAACTACTGCAGTGTCTAGATTATAAAATAAAACTCAGGTAAGCAATTTACATAATGAAGCTGGGGTAGAAGAAATCCGGCGTATAGGTCTGCTATTGAGATTTGAAGATGATGACTCTCCTGAAAAATAGTCAACGGAGGGGAGTCAGACCTCACTGAGTGAATTACTGTAATATATATACATGCATAACTAAATGGCAATGCACACAGTCAATAGTATATATAATAAATATATATACATGCAAATACATACAGATGCAGTAAAATCATTTTTATATATTTTTTAAAAATCACTGTTTATGAAGGATCAAATAGAACCCTAGAAAATCGCAACCTCAAATAGTGTTAGACAACACTCTAGCCATACAGGCTCACTTATTCCAAATATATTCACTTGATCCATTTAGACAGCAAACTGGCCCCGAGACACTAAGTCAACCGAGCTCCAGCAATCTGACTGTCAGTGTGATTGGCCCCGAGACACTTAGTCAACCGAGCTCCAGCAATCACGCTCTCAAATCACATCATACACATCAAATAAATCAATTCCATCAATGTCCACAAACGGGTTAGTAATATAGCCTAAATGCTATCAGCGTACCGGTACGTACTTAGTCCTAGTGTTGCCCACTAGGTAGCACGTTCTATTGATATCCTTCATTAATATATAAAACATTCATTCATAAAATAATGCATGAAATTAAATAAAATAGCAACATAAACCATATATATACTAGAAATATACCAAAAATAAACTAGATATATTTCGAGTATATATACGTCAAATAAATCCAATATAATTACAAAATAAACTAGAAATACATTTAAAAACATTTTAGGTATAAATGTTTAAATAAAACATGCATATAATTGAGAATATATCAAAATATACCAAAAATAAACCAAAAATAAACCTAAGTACTAATTAAATCATTTATGCATATTTATTAAAATAAAACATACATTTCTAAAGTCATGCACCCTAAAACATATATATATATATATATATATATATATATATATATATATAGCAACTCAATATTATTGCACTCCTCGAGATGGGTCCGACGGGCCTAGTCCACTAGGCCTCGGTTTCGGTGTAACTAAATAAATAAATGATAACAGGAAATCAAAATAAACCTAACAAAAATCCTAGAAACTCGATCTAGAATAATAGACATAGAATTATAATAGAAATTCGACCGGACATCACGTTTTATGAGAATTCTACTGAAAATCCGGCAGAACCTCTCCTATAAAACGGACATCTCTCTACTCAAAGAGTAGAGCCAGCCCTACAAAGAAACACATTTCGAGAATAAACACAAAATTCTCAACCACAATCCCTCGGTCGGACTCCAAACTACAATTCACCGACCTAGGTCCACAATTCACAGAGTAATTATAAAAATACCAAAAATACCCTTATATACTAAAAATACATTTTATAAATTCAAATTAAATAATTAACCCTAAAACAGGTTAAAAATTGATAAAAACCCATTTATTTAGAAAAATAGAATATTATATATATAATTTGAAAATAATTTACGAAAAATAGTTTTAATTAGTTAAAAATACTAAATAATTTATAGAAATAATTTTTATACCCTAAATAACTATTAAAACCAATTTAATTACATTTTTAGCCAGTTTAATGTAAAATTACTAAAATACCCCTATATATATAAATTACTAAAATTAATAAAAAATTCACCAAAAATAGTATAATTACTCAAAATTAATTTTCTCAACATATATCTCAATAATATCAATAAATATACCCAATTAACCAATTAATTTCAATTTAACACATAATTAACCCTATTTTCCAAAATTACATAAACTTAATAAATTCCAAATAAATATATAAAAATTCACAAAAATTACAAATAAATTTCTATAATTCATTTCAACACCTATAATTACCATAAAACACAATTTCATAATTTAATTAATTATTTTTCAAAAATTAGAAAATATTAATAAAATAATAAAAAATACCTAAAAATCAAAATAAATTCCAAAAATTATAAAAAAAATGACAGCATGTAGATTGAGCTTCCAGGATCAAATTTTATGAAGGAATTTTTCATGAATCAATCAAATTGAAGCTAAAAAAAATCAAAAACTCAAATAGGCCGAATTAAAGAAATTGAAACCTAGGCAAATCTAGACCATTTTAAGTGAAACAAAACTTGGAATCACACTCACCAGAGCTTAAGGAGATGATAGAGACAGGCAGTGTCAAAAATGGTAGCCGGAAATGGGTTGATCGAAGTTGACTTTAAGTTTCGGCCTCTCTTGAAAAATCCGGCCAAAACACACCGAAAATGGGTGCTTCAAGCATCGGGAATGGCTGGCAAGGGAGGAGGAAGGCTGAGGGGCATAGTGATGGCAAGAAAACCAGCTTGAATCGGCCGGAAATGGAAGAAAAATGGTGTCGGGCGTTTTGGAGAAGAAGAGTGGCAATTCTGTAAATAAAGGGAACTTTTGGTTTTTGATTAAAAAATTATGTATATATGTATATACATATATTCACACTATATATTATAATAATATAAAATCTCACACACATTAAATATATACCACACACATATTTTATTATATTTAATAATTTTTACACTTATAATTAATTAATTAATATTAAAACTAAATAATAAAATTAAGGAAATTAATTAAATTCTAATTTAATTTAAATAAGTGTACGCATATACTTTTTATTTAGCACTTTAAAATTATATATGAGTTCATGCAAATTCGTAAAACTAGTCAAAATAAATAGTATTAAATTATTTACGTATCAATTTCCCCTAAAATATAATTCCTGGAAAAATTTTACGTAAAGTACTTAAAATAATTAAAATGACTTAATAAAAAATAAACTCATGAAAATAATCATCAATATATATAAAAATTATTAATACTGCATATTCCGATGCAGTTTAAAAATATTTAAAAACTCGGGATATTACATGCTCTTTGTTACCTAAAACATGCTCTTTATTATTAAAGAGTACTTTTGGAGATCCTCTTATACATTTTAATATAGCTACTAATACAAGTAAAGCAATTTTTTTTTTAGGATGCTAATTGTGGTAATGCACTTTTAATTTCACTTGAAGAGCTTGTAAAAGATGGTTTGTTGATAATAAGAGAGCCAGAAGGGTTGGAGTCATTTCCTTGTCTATATCTCTAGTGCGTACACTAGCAAATATAAACGAAGAAAAAGCCCATTACAAAAAAAGCACTGATGATAACTACCACGAACATAGCTAATGAAGGGTTGAAACTAGACATTGGAGGAAGCATGTCAAATGGGGGCGACCCTCTTTCTGGGCTACTTAAACAAAGCAGTAAAAAAGCAAATGAACAATAGTACTTTAATGGGTGGCAACAAGTAGTCATGATTGAGTCGAAATATGGTTTGAATGATGATATTAGTCATAGTTTATTGTGAGATGAAGTGATGATTCCCTTCACTTGTTAATGGACCAGTAAGTTTTTTTTAACAAATAAATGGACTAGTTGGTTGGTTTTATAATAGTAACGTAATGGGTTTTTAATGATTCTTAATAATGGTTGCTAAAAAGGAGAAGCAAATAGTGATAAAGAGATAGAAACATGCATATTACTTTATTAGTATTAACAAAAACATAAAGAAAAAAAATGAAGACAATAAAACAAAGTTGAACAAAAAAACATTAAGAAAAAAATGAAGACAATAAAAAAAGATGTCGAATGACAAAAACATTGAGAAAAAAAAGAAGATAGTATCTTAGGATAGAAGAAAATATTTAGCAAAAAAAATATTGAGAAAAAAGATGAAGACAGTAGAAAATAATATTGATAAAAAAAAGACAATACTCTAAAAATAATGGAGGAAAGGAAAGTAGTCCATATTTGAAAGAAAAAAGTTAGGGAAGTTAGTTTTGAAAAATGAAAAGTTAGATTTGAAAATATTTTTTATCAATGTGGCTTTTGATAATATTATTGGTTTTTGGTCTATTTTTGAAAAAATCCCTTAAAAATAAAATATATTATATTAGTTTTATTTTCTTTAATTTTTTTTACCATAATATTTTTTTTGGTTATAATAAGATTAGTTTTTAAAATTATTAGATTAGTATTAGAGTACATATAGTAATGTTTTAGCTAAAAAATAATACTAAATAATTATATATTCTTTAATTTTTTAAAATAAAATTTTTAATGATTTGAAAAAAAAATATTTGAGTGATTTCAGGTAGAAATATATGTAGTATACAAATATTTTTAGAATTTGAATAGTATTGAGATATGTATAATAGTATTTTAATTAAAAAAATATTAAAATTTTAATTAAAAAAATTTAAAAAATATGGTAAATATTTTATTTTTAAAAAAAAACTGGATATTTTATTTTTAATTACTTAAATTTTTTTATTTTTAACAAATATGAAGATAGACACCTGTCAAATTTTTAGAGTTTAGCATTTGTCACATCCATATCCTCATATATGATAAATCAAAGATTGTTATTATTAAAATAATTAATTAAGTCCCAAATTGATGAAATTGACCAATGGAAGGGCTTAATTTATAAGAAAGAAAGAAATAAGGGTGTATTTGAAAAAGGTGCATGAGGTGTCAAGTGGACTGCATGGAAGGGGACACATGTCTTTTTGGAAAATAAATAAGGCAAATTTTTATATACACTAGATGTATTATATCAAATTGTAAAATTTATAATAAAAAGATATGTGTCTCATTTTTAATAATTAAATATAAATTACTTTATTGACATGTCACAAATCTCACCTTATGGTAGTGTAGGTAATAATCTCCCAATAAATAAAGGGTTAAAGTGTATTTAACATGGTGAGGTGTCAAGAGGCATGTAAGCCTCTTCTTACACATAGCAATTTGTTAAAAAAAAATTGATAATGATATATGTAGGAATTTGCTACATGAATTGTGCGGTCACAAATATTAAAAAGTAAATTTTTTAAGTAAAAATAACATGTTTGCTACCATATATATGAGGTTATCAATTGGAAAATTATAATATAAAAGTAATTTTTCTCTGTTTGACAATATTAATCATGTAACAAGTTGCTACATAAAGCATTATAGAAAAAAAATTGTTTCGCTGCGATAGAAAGAGAGAAAACGTGTGAAGAGGACAACAATTGAAGGCAAATCTTCTTGCAAGAAAGTAGAGATGAGTCTCAAGCATTTGCTTCTCCTCTAGAAGCAAGCATCGGTGATCATTTACCTTGGAAGTTGAAGATCAAAACGAACTGGAACAGCAAAGGAAAAAAAAAGGGAGAAAACAAAGAGCTTTGATTTGGTTGGGTTTCGGGTAAAGATCAAGCAATATTAAGGTTCGAAACATTGAATGATTGGAAGAATTGATTTAGAATGTAGATTAGATTGGATTTAAGTTACATGCATAGAGATACAGGTAGAGAATTAAATCAGAATTCTTGAAGTTCATGTTGTAAATTTGGAGTCTTGAGCAAGAACTAAGAAGTTCTTTGTGAATGATGAATAGGAGCTGCTTGTGGCTTTGGGAGTGAGTCAATTAAAGCAGCAAGGAGGGAAAGAGGAAACTAGCTTTGAATGTGAGTGGACTCCATCCATCCTTTGTTACATTTTTATTCTTTGTTTCTGTTGAAATCTGGAGTTTTCGGTGTTGTTCATCCTTGTGATGTCTAAATGCTATGTTTGGCTCAGTTGCTTGGGTTCAGTATTTGGATGCTGTCCCTTCTTGCTTTGTTGAAATAGAATGTCGAATAGCTTGAATCATGTTGCCTATTTGTGTTATTTCCTTCAGGTTTTAGCTGCACCATTTGCTTTGAAAGCATGCTAAACCATCTGTTTTGAACCATTAAAACTCTTCCATTTCGTTGTCAATATAATTGCTGCTGTGGTTAGGCCGAATTTGCTGCTGAATTTTAATTCCTTGGCAGCCCTGAAAATCACTTGTTTCTGTATTATATTTTTGGGAATTTAGCTTAATAGTTCCGTCGAAACATATTGAATAACTCTTCTTGAATTGCCGTGAATAATGCAGTCTAGTTGTTAATTTGTTTGCTGTCATACACGAAAAATTTGCTGCAGAATTTTAAGTATTGTAAGTCCAGAAACGCTGCTTATATAATTGATTAAAATGCTTGAAAAACAGAGCAAGAAAGTGAAAAAGAAAAGGGGGAAGAAGCATATGATTGCTGTTAAAGCACTTACCCTTTGAAATAAGAATGTGGTCACCAAGACATGTATAGATATATGTACTTAACTAGTGTTACCTAACAGAACTAAGAGGTCTCTTTGTTGTTGATAATTTGAATAGTGGTTAACTTATGAGCTTTATGAGTTGATAATACTCCCCTAAAGTTCTAGTTGGTTTAAACTAAAAATTAATTGTTTTGATTTCTACTTATGATTGCCTTGATCATAGCTCTGCAAATATGTACCATAGAGTCGAACTAGTAGAGGTCTTGAAATTATATTTTGGTATCAATATATTGATGATTAATCTTGGAACTTCGTTTGGTATTAAATTATTAATGATCAAGGTAAAGCTTTAAGTTGCTAAAAACCTTGCTGAATTGAATTTTTAAGAAGTAAACGTAATCTTTGATAATAATTTATTTTAATCAAAATATAATGTCAAAGACTTGAGTTATGGTTTGAAAACCTAGAGGAAGGGCTATTATGGTGACTAATTTAATATATTTGAAAATCAATAACTGTAACCATGGACTAAAATTAGTTTTGAACTAGACATATTTAAATTCAAGAACGATACTAGTTGATCATGCATTTACAAATGTAAATATATAAATATCAAAGTACTTGTTTGGATTAATTTTGCTTTTGAAGTTCATTTGTAAATGAACATGTATAATCAAGTACAAAAGATTTTTCTTATCTGCCCAGAAAATGAACTCATAAGTTAAATTCAACTCAACCTTATATGATTAATTATTTTGACAATGTTAGACTTGATAAGATTATCTTGGAGGTTGAGCAAGATATTTTACACTTTGTCAGCTAAATATTTATATTTTTACTCTAATATATTATTAAAGGTTATATATGAAAGTTTAAATGCATTTTTTATAGACAATATTATCTTTAAAATCCAAATTTAATTTTTCTGAGGTACGGAGAAATCTAAATCTTAATTATACGGATTTTTGTGTTTTGAGCTAGTTTTGATTTCGAATAGGAAGGTTACATCAGCGTTAATGTTTATAACTATAGATTAAGCTTGATCACCCAAGGTTATGAAAAATTTACTATGCCCCCAAATGTGTAAAATATTACTCGAGAGCTATTCAAATTCCCAGCCCTAAGATTAAACTAGTGAAAAAGGTTCATTTGACCCAAATATGATCACTTCTAAAATTTTCAATGAAAGTTAGAAACGAAATTGTACAACTTCGAGGTCAAATACATATCAAAATGCAAATGATAATTGGGTATGTTCAACATTCTGTAGAGATAGGTACAAATAAGTACAGAGAATAGCAATGACTATGATAAGTTGACAAGTGAAAACCTTAAAGGAGTTATAATAATGATAACTTCATAATTCTTAAACGAGATTTGGAAACTAAATTGAGAATTTCTATGAAAGACAACATAGTTGTCAATGAAACAAATGAAATGAGAATAACAATGATAAAATAATGAGTACAAGCACATATGTCACTAAGCGATAGTAAGTCCATGTTGCGGACATGGCAAGATTTGGTGAGTTGGTATGAGGTGTCTGGGACACAACCATCCACCCACCATGTGAAATAAGATGTAAGACCATAACTTGGGTTCATTCAAAAGTAATTGACGAAAATGTAATTTGAGCTCTGAGTAAGTGATATGAGATTAAAAGGCGTTGTTGAGATATTCTTCTTTGGGACATGTTGACACAAGCTATGGAGCCAAGCTAGCACATTACGAATGAATAGATGTGATAACCTTTAGTGAGGTGATAGTACTAGCCACATTGATATCTACTTCTGCATATGGTGCAGTGCTGTCACGACCCAAATCAGGGGGCCATGACCGGCGCTAGGGAATGGAAATACTTTCGAATCCGGAACTCGTAGCAAGCCTTAAAAATAAAAGCATGCAATAATTAAAAAAATAAAATATTTGTGTAGCGGAAATTAAATCTCGAATATAAAATAATTTCACACTTCCTTAAATAACATAAATCGCATCTTATATATAATAAAATTTTTAAGTATAAATATTTCAGAGTAACACTTTGAATTTAAAATCTCATACAATTATAATAACAAATACAACTCACGACAGATTTAAGTACAACAACTACTGCAGTGTCTAGAGTACAAAATAAAACTCAAGTAAGCGATTTACATAATAAAGCTGGAACGGAAGAAATCCGGCGAACAGGTCTACTGCTGATGTCCGAAGAAGAAGAATCTCCTGAAAAAATATCAAAGGAGGGGAGTCAGACCTCACTGAGTGAATTATTATAATATATATACATGTATAACTAAATGTCAAATGCAGACACTCCATAGTATATATAATAATTATTTATATAGGCAAATGCACACAGATGCAACAAAAATCATTTTATAATGAAAATCATCGGTTTATGAAGGATCAAATAGAACCCTATATTTTTGCAACTTCAAATATCAATAGAACTCACTTAAGCCATACAGGCCCATTTAGTTCCAAATAATTCACTTAGTCCAACTGGACAGTAGATTGGCTCTGAGACACTAAGTTAACCGAGCTCCAGCAGTCTGACTGTCAGTGTGATTGTCCCTGAGACATTTGGTCAACTGAGCTCCAGCAATCACACTCTCAAATACATCAATCTCAATCAAATCAATCAACAAGTCATAATCCACCAATAGGTTAGTAATTTAACCTAAAATCTACTATCGTACCAGTACGTACTCGGTCCTAGTGCTGCCCATTAAGAAGCATGTTCTATCGATATCCTTCATTTATATAAAATATACATTCAAGAAAATAAATGATGCATAATGATAATTAAAATAAACAAATATACCATATATATAGCAGAAATATACTTAAAATAAATTAAGTATATTTCATATATATATACGTATAATTAACTTAAATAAATCAAAAAACATATTAAATTCAACTAATAATATATTGAAAAACAATTTGTATTTATTTGAAAAAGGAAAACATGCATTTATTTCATAATATACCAAAAATATACTAAAAGTATACCTAAAATATACTTAAATATTCAAATAGTCAATTATGCAAAAATTTGTATTTAAAACATAGAATTCTAAACGTGCACCCTAAGCAATGCATATACATTATAATAACTCACAATTGTGCGCTCTACGAGATGGGTCTGACGGGCCAGGTCCACTAGGCCTTAGTCTCGACACAACTAACAAATAAATAAATAACACGAAGATCAGAATAAATCTAATTTAATTTCTAGAAACTCGATCTAGAATTCTAGACATAGACAAAAAATAGGAATTTGACTGAATGTCACGTTTTACGAGAATTCTACCAAAAATTCGGCAAAACCTCCTCTATAAAACGGACATCTCTCTACTTAAAAAATAGAGCCGGTCCTGCAAGAAAACACACTTCGAATACAAAATATGCTCACAACCCTCGGTCGGAATCCCAAACTGCAAATTCCATCGATCGAGGTTCACAATTCACAAAATATACACAAAATATATTAAAATTTCATAAATACAAAAAAAAAACCCTTTTGATACCAAAATATAGCAAATTAAATATTTAAACACTAAAAATAATTATTTAACTAACAATTACTTAAAAACCCTAATATTAGTATAATATTACTAAAAATCAATAATTCTCGATAAATTCACAAATATTAATAGAAATTCATTTTATAAATCCAATTTATTTAATTAGTCCAAAAACATACTAAAAATTACTAAAAACCCATTTTATTTACAAAAATAGTATATTATATATAATTTGAAAATAATTTTTGAAAAATAGTATTAATTAGTTAAAAATAGAAAATAATTTATAAAAATCATTTTTATACCTCAATTAATTATTAAAAGCAATTAAACTTAATATTTAACTAAAATTACTACCAAATTACCAAACTACCCCTAATATATAAAAATTCACATAATATACTATAAATACTCAAAAATTCAATAAAAATTATATAATTATTCTAAAGTTATTTTCTCAACATATAAGTTAATAAAATCAACAATTATACTCAATTAACCAATTAATTTTAACAAAATACATATATAACCTATATTTCCAAAATTCACATAAACTAAATAAAATTATATTAATTACAAAAAAATCACAAAAATTATAAATTAAATTCTAAAATTAATTTCAACCACCATAAACACTAAAAATCACAATTTATTTAATTAATTTACAAAAATTGGAAAATAATAATAAAATAATAAAAAATTCACAAAAATCAAAATAAATTCCAAAAATTCGAGAGGGTAGATTAAGCTAAGGGAAGCATATTTTGTTAAGGAATTAAGCTTGAATCTTAAAGATCAAAGTTCAATAAATTTGAGACACATAAAGGGCCAAAAATGGAATCAAGCTCATATCCTTACCAAATCGAGTTTTCAAGCTGCAACGAGCTTGGAATCGGCTTCTATGGAGTCTAGGGAGTTCAACGACATCGGATTTGGTGGTTGAAAAGTTGGTGAACAGCGATGAAAGGAGTTTCAACCAAAATGTGTTCCTTGAGCTGTTGTCGACGCCGGAGGGGATAACAGGGATGGCGGAGTTGCTGGAGGATGAGGCAGCACTTTGGGAGGCACACCGATGGCTTGGGAATGGAGTTACAGCGGTGAGGGAGGGGAGGGGATGATGTCGGGGGTGAAGGAAGAAGATGCTTTCTTTCTTCATATATATATATATATATATATATTATAACTTTATATTATAATAATAAAAATTAATAATATATGTACACATTAAACACACACCACACAATATATTATATACATATCTATATATATATATATACACACACACATATATGTATATATATAACACATGCATAAAAATAACCCTAAATATATATATGCATGTGTATATATATATATATATATACACACACACACACACAAAATAATAGTAATGCATAAAACAATATAATTTGTTAAAATAAAATAACATTAAATAATAAAATATTATTTGAATATTATTTTCCAAAATAATGAGTTTCGAAATAATTTTTACGTAGAAAACTTTAAATAAACATAAAATAACGTTAATTATTCATAAAATAATTAAATAATCAAATATATTTTTAAAATTTATTAATACTGCATATTCCGATTTAATATAAAAATATTTAAAAACTCGGGTTCTAACAGTCTTCCCCCCTTACAAGAATTTATCCCCGAATTCCAAAAGAAGAAATACAAATCAAGGAGGAAAGAGATACAGGTAAGAAGCTCGCATCTCAGCTTCAGTTTCCTATGTATCCTCTTCAACCCTGTTGCTGCACCATAACACCTTGACCATCGGGATTTGCTTCGAACACAATTGTCGAACTTGATAGTCAACAATTGCCACAGGTTCTTCTACAAACGTTAGGTCTTTATTCACTTCCACGCTGTTGGGCTGCAACACGTGTGAAGGGTCTGAGACATACTTCCTCATCATTGAGGTATGAAACACTGGATGCACTTGAGACATACTCGGAGGCAAAGCCAACTGATATGCAATAGTGCTAACTCACTCCAGAATCTCAAGCGGTCCGATATATCTCGGTGCTAGCTTACCCTTCCTACTAAATTTCATAACACCCTTCATCGAAGACACCTTCAGAAAAATAAAGTCTTATACCTGGAACTCCACATCTTTGC
Source organism: Mallotus nudiflorus (assembly GCA_947683625.1). NCBI lineage: Eukaryota > Viridiplantae > Streptophyta > Magnoliopsida > Malpighiales > Euphorbiaceae > Mallotus > Mallotus nudiflorus. The sequence goes on along the minus strand of CANTUR010001483.1, from coordinate 1,066,021 downwards.
GCCTAGGATCCGCATAGCTCTTCTGCCTACTGACTGTGGTATCTAATCTGCACTTGATCACAACAACTTTCTCTGCAGCATCCTAAACCATCTCAGGTCCAGTCAAAGCTCTCTCACCAATCTCATCCTAACTCAAAGGGGATCTACACTTCCTTCCGTACAAAGCCTCATATGGTGCCTTTCTAATACTGTTATGGTAGTTGTTATAATATGTAAACTCGACGAGTGATAAATGATCATCCTAACTACCTCCCAAATCCAAAACACACATCCCCAACATATCTTTCAGTGTTTGGATCGTCCTCTTAGATTGACCATTTGTCTGAGGATGAAAAGTAGTACTAAAATCCAACCTAGTGCCCTTGCTTTTTGCAACTTCTGCAAAAAATGAGAGGTAAACACTGAACCTCTGTTTGACACAATGGACACAGGTACTCCATGAAGGCACACAATATGCTTTACATACATCTTTGCCAATCTAGCTACATAATAAGTGGCTTTCACAGGCCAGAAATGTGCAGACTTGGTCAACCTATCTATAATCACCCAAATGGAATCGTATCCATCCTTAGAACGAGGTAAGCCAACCACAAAATCCATAGTAAACCTTTCCCACTTCCACTCAAGAATAGGAAGAGGCTGAAGCTTCCTAGAAGGCTTTTAATGCTCAGCTTTCACTTGCTGACACATCAGACACTTAACAACATAATCAGCGACATCCTTCTTCAGTCCATCCCACTAGTATAAATCTCTGATACTATGGTACATCTTAGTGACTCCCAGATGTATGCTGTAAGATGTAAAATGTGCTTCCTCAAGGATCTCTTCTCTCAAATTATCCACATCAGGAACACACAATCTACCACTGATCCACAAAACAACATCATCATCAAGTGTGAAATCAGTGAACTTCCTTGCTCAGACATTCTCTGCAAGCTCTTCTAGAATAGGATCTCGGCTCTGAGCTGCCTTAATCCTATCTCTCAATACAGATCGCACCTTAAACTAAGCTAGGAGTCCACCTGATCTACTAATCTTCATCATTAGACCTTGATTTACTAATAGATGCAACTCCTGGATCAACAGTCTCCTCTCTACACTGATGTGAGCAAGACTGCATGAGGACTTCCTACTCAAGGCATCTGCTACCACATTAGCCTTGCCTGGGTGATATAAAATCTCGCAGTCATAATCTTTCAACAGTTCCAACGATCTCCTCTACCTCAGATTCAGATCTCTCTGCTGGAAGATGTACTTAAGGATCTTATGATCATTAAAAATCTCACAAGTCACCCCATACAGAAAATGTCTCCAGATCTAGAGAGCAAAGATCACTACAGCCATCTCTAGGTCATAGGTAGGATAGTTCTGTTCATGCTTCTTCAACTGCCTTGAAGCATAGGCTATCACCCTACCATTATGCATTAACACACAACCTAGGCCAACTCTAGAGGCATCACAATACACTGTGAACTTGTCCACACAATTAGGCAAAGCTAAAACTAGAGTTGTGGTTAACTTCTCCTTCAACAACTGAAAACTATTCTCATAAGCTTCAGACCACTTAAACCTTACATTCTTCTGAGTCAAGCGAGTCATAGGAGCTGCAATTCTGGAAAAATCCTGCAAAAATCTCCTATAGTACCTGGCTAAACCCAGAAAACTATGAATCTCTATAACTGAAGTCGGTCTAGGCCACTCAAACACTGCCTCAATCTTCTGTGGATCGACTTGGATACCTTCTTTAGACACCACGTGTCCAAGAAAAGCAACACTCTCCATCTAAAAATCACACATCGAGAATTTAGCATAAAGCTGATGTTCTCTCAATGTCTGTAATACAGTCCTCAAGTGATATACATGCTCTTCTATACTCCTTGAATACACCAGTATATCATTGATGAAGACTACCACAAACTGATCCATATATAGTCTGAATACCATGTTCATCAGGTCCATAAAAGCTGCTGGTGTATTAGTCAAGCCAAAAGACATCACCAGAAACTCATAGTGGCCATATCGAGTGCGGAATGCCGTTTTAGGAACATCGACTTCACTGATCCGCAACTGATGATAATCTGACCTCAGATCAATCTTAGAAAAGAACTGTGCAGCTTGTAGCTGATCAAATAAGTCATTTATCCTTGGAAGAGGATACTTGTTCTTCACTGTCATTTTGTTAAGCTCTCTGTAGTCAATGCACAGTCTCAGGGTACCATCATTTTTCTTCACAAATAGGACTGTTGCACCCCAAAGAGAAACACTGGGTTTAATAAAACCCTTATCTAGTAACTCTTACAATTGCTCCTTTAACTCTTTCAACTTTGTAGGAGCCATTCTGTAGGGTGGCATAGATATAGGAGTAGTGCCTGGAACCACATCTATATAGAAATCAATCTCTCTATAAGGTGGTAAATCTGACAATTCCTCAGGAAAAACATTAGGAAATTCACAGGTAACAGGAACATCTATGAGTGACAACTTCTCCATTGAAGTATCCCTGACCAATGCCAAATATCCTTGACAACCCTTCCTCAGCAACTTCCTAGCCGTAATAGCAGAGATGAGATTTTGAGGTGCTAAACTCCTATCACTTATAAACTTAAATTCTTCTTCACTAGGTATTCTAAAAGTCACCTCTTTACTCTAACAATCCACCATGACATAGTGTGAGATAACCAATCCATACCTAGAATAACATCGAACTCCATCATATTCAATATAATCAAATCAGTAGATAATTCTCTACCTCTAACAATAACTGGCAACCAGAAAGAACAACATCAGTGTCCAAAGAATCATTTAGAGGAGTGGTAATAGACAAAGGAAAAGCCATCCTTGAAGCTTGCCAATAAGAATTGGAAGTAAAAATAGGAGAAATGAATGAGTGTCTGGCACCCGAATCAAACAGAACCCATGCATCTAAGTAACAGACAGAAACAATACTTGCCATGACCGAATTAGATGCCTGAGCATCCTGCTGAGTGAGATGGAAGACTCTAGCATGGTCTCTACCTCCCTGCTGGTTGGTAGAAGCCTGGCCAACACCTTTGGCACCTCCTCTGGTACCTCTACCATGACCCTGCTAGGGAAAAATCTGGGTAGAAATCTGATACTGGGCTAGAGGCAACTGAAAAGGAACGGGTGTAGCACTAGCAATCAATTACTGAGGAAATCGCAAAATCTGTGGCTGCTGATACCCATAATAAGGACATGATCTGGCAAAATGTCTCATCTACCCATATCTGAAACACATAAGCGGTGTCATATAACATGGTCCCTGATGGACTTTGTCACACGTCTAATATACACTAGCAGTTGACCCAAAACTATGACCACTGTTGTTGCTTGAAGCACCTGACCCAAGTCTAAACGGTCTACGCTGACCTCCACGACCATGTCTATTGCTTTGATGTACCCGCTGCTGCTGTCTCTGAGTTTACTGGGTTGGACCCCTCTGCTGACTACTCAATCCAATATGAAAGCTCGAGTATGGAGTAATGTAGAATCCACCTGACTGAACACCCAGCTGGTAATAATCAGGCATAGCTCCTTGCTTGACTAGCCTCAGCTCAATCTCCTTGGCCAACTCTATCACTGACTCCAGAGTAAGGCCCACTATAGGCATACCAGCAAATGCAGAACCCAATCCAGTAACATATGTAGTGACCGCAAAATACTAGTCTCGCATTAGATCCTCTGCATATCTACCAAGCTGAAGGAACTCTCGAGTGTAATCCTCAATAGACCTATCCCCTCAGGAAATGCTGGTCAACCGGAGTCTGTAACTCATGCGAAGTGGCTCTGGGTAGAATCTCCTCATGATTGCTCTCTGAATTGAGCCCAAGTCATCATCATTATATGCGGTTGGATCATCTGAATAAACTAGTCTAGGGTTGGTCTCTCAACAGAAAGCTTGACTATCATGATCCGCTGGTACTCGGTGTGAGCAGTCCGAGTCCTCGTCTTGATTGCATGCAGAAAATCTAGAGGGTTTGAAGTCCTATCGAAGGCAATCCTACTGACTCTGGCATAAAACAATGCTCCTCAGGGTCAGACATACCTTATTGATAGGCAGGCTGAACAGGCAGTGCAATAGGAGGTACAGGAATATCCTCGAACTCTGGCTCTACAGGTTCCTTATCTTGTAACTCTCTCTATCTACAGTAACCAGTCGCTCCTCAAGGTCTACCTTTACCATGACCTCTGTGCCTAACTGGTAACTCATGAGGTAAAACCTCATATTGTAAGGACTCATCATCCTCGGGCTCAAAGATCAGTGGAGCAACACACACTGGCCTCCTTATTCTGCAAAGACAAACAAAAGGATTCAGATAAGACAAAAAATGGAGGATAATATAGAAAACTAAATCAAGGAATACTTATCAAGACATACTCGAACCTAATTCATTGTAGTAGTTTCAAAAGAAAAACACAACACTGAAAACTAGGGCCACAACTCACACAATTAAGGCCCTGACATAAAACTAGGCTCTAATACCAAGTTTGTCATGACCCAAAATAAGGGGCCATGACTGGCGCTAAGAAATGAGAATTCTTTCGAACCCGGAACCTATAACAAGCCTTAAAAATAAAAGCATGCAATAATAAAACAAATAAAATATTTATGCAGCGGAAACTAAATCTTGAATATAAAATAATTTCACACTTCCTTTAATAACATAAATCGCATCTCATATATAATAAAATCTTTAAGTACAAATATTTCAGAGTAACACTCTGAATTTAAAATCTCATACAATTATAATAACAAATACAACTCACAATAGATTTAAGCATAACTACTACTGTAGTGTCTAGAGTACAAAATAAAACTCAAGTAAGCGATTTACATAATAAAGCTAGAGTGAAAGAAATCCGGTGGACAGGTCTACTGCTAAGGTCTGAAGAAGAAGACTCTCCTGAAAAAATATCAACAGAGGGGAGTCAAACCTCACAGAGTGAATTATTATAATATATATACACGCATAACTAAATGTCAAATGTAGACACTCTATAGTACATATAATAATTATATATACAGGCAAATGCACACATATGCAGCAAAAATCATTTTATAATGAAAATCATCGGTTTATGAAGGATCAAATAGAACCTTATATTTTCCTAACCTCAAATATCAATAGAACTCACTTAAGCCATATAGGCCCACTTAGTTCCAAATAATTCACTTAGTCCAACAGGACAATGGACTAACCCCGAGACACTAAGTCAATCAAGCTCCAACAGTCTAACTGTCAGTCTGATTGGCCCCGAGACACTTGGTCAACCGAGCTCCAGCAATCACACTCTCAAATACATCAATCTCAATCAAATCAATCAACAAGTCATAATCCACCAATAGGTTAGTAATTTAACCTAAAATATACTGTCGTACCGGTACGTACTCGGTCATAGTGTTGCCCACTAGAAAGCACGTTTTATCGATATCCTTCATTTATATAAAACATACATTCAAGAAAATAAATGACGCATAATGATATTTAAAATAAACAAATATACCATATATATACCAGAAATATACCTAAAATAAACTAAGTATATTTCAGGTATATATACGTATAATCAACTTAAATAAATCACAAAACATATTAAATTCAACTAATAATATATTTAAAAACAAGTCGTATTTATTTAAAAAAGGAAAACATGCATTTATTTCATAACATACCAAAAATATACTAAAAGTATACCTAAAATATACTTAAATATTCAAATAGTCAATTATGCAAAAATTTGTATATAAAACATAGAATTCTAAACATGCACCCTAAGCAATGCATATCCATTATAATAACTTACAGTTGTGCGTTCCACGAGACGTGTCCGACGGGCCTGGTCCACTAGGTCTCGGTTTCGACGCAACTAACAAATAAATAAATAACATGAAGATCATAATAAATCTAACTTAATTTCTAGAAACTCGATCTAGAATTCTATACACAGACAAATAATAGGAATTTGATCGAATGTCACGTTTTACTAGATTCTACAAAAAATTTGATAGAACCTCCTTTGTAAAAAGGAAATCTCTCAACTTAAAAAGTAGAGTCGGTCCTGCAAGAAAACACACTTCGAATACAAAATATGCTCACAACCCTCGGTCGGAATCCCAAACTCCAAATTCCACCGACCGAGGTCCACAATTCATAAAATATACACAAAACATATTAAAATCTCATAAATACCAAAATATAGCAAATTAAATATTTAAAAACTAAAAATAATTATTTAACTAACAATTACTTAAAAACCCTAATATTAATATAATATTATTAAAAATTGATAATTCTCAAAAAATTCCCAAATATTAATAGAAATTCATTTTATAAATCCAATGTATTTAATTAGTCCAAAAACATACTAAAAATTACTAAAAACCCATTTTATTTACAAAAATAGTATATTATATATAATTTGAAAATAATTTTTGAAAAATAGTATTAATTAGTTAAAAATAGAAAATAATTTATAAAAATCATTTTTATACCTCAATTAATTATTAAAAGTAATTAAACTTAATATTTAACTAAAATTACTACTAAATTACCAAAATACCCCTAATATATAAAAATTCACATAATAAACTATAAATACTCAAAAATTCAATAAAAATTGTATAATTATTATAAAATTATTTTCTCAACATAAAATTTAATAAAATCAACAATTATATTCAATTAACCAATTAATTTTAACAAATACATATATAACCTATATTTCCAAAATTCACATAAAATAAATAAAATTATATTAATTACACAAAAATCAAAAAAAATATAAATTAAATTCTAAAATTAATTTCAACCACCTTAAACACTAAAAATCACAATTTCACAATTTATTTAATTAATTTACGAAAATTGGAAAATAATAATAAAATAATAAAAAATTAACAAAAATCAAAATAAATTCCAAATATTCTAGAGTGTTGATTAAGCTAAGGGAAGCATATTTTGTGAAGGAATTAAGCTTGAATCTTAAAGATCAAAGTTTAAAAAAATTGAGAAACATAAAGGGCTAAAAATGGAATCAAGCTAAAATCCTTACCAAATTGAGTTTTCAAGCTAAAAAGAGCTTGGAATCGGCTTCTATGAAGTCTATGGAGTTCAATGGCACTGGAATCATTGAATTTGGTGGCCGGAAAGTCAATGAACGACGAGGAGAGGAGTTTCAGCCAAAATGCATTCCTCGAGCTGTTGCCGGTGCCGGAGGGGATGACAGGGATGGCGGAGCTACTGGAGGATGAGGTGGCACTCTTGGAGGCACACCAATGGCCTGGGAACGGAGTTGCAACGGTGAGGGAGGGGAGGGGATGATGTCGGGGGTGAAGGAAGAAGATGCTTTCTTTATATATATATATATATATATATATATATACACACACACACACACACAAAATAATAATAATGAATGAAACAATATAATTTGTTAAATAAAATAACATTAAACAATAAAATATTATTTGAATATTATTTTCCACAATAATGAGTTTTGGAATAATTTTTACGTAGAAAACTTTAAATAAACGTAAAATAACGTTAATTATTGACAAAATAATTAAATAATCAAAAGATATTTTTAAAATTTATTAACACTGCATATCCTAATTTAATATAAAAACATTTAAAAACTTGGGTTCTGACAAGTGCTCCAAGATTAATATGAATATATTTAAATATTGTGATGCTCTAAATGAAATTAATATATTGTCTAAGGGTTGATTTAAAAGTTGTGATAAGCATCAAAGATATGAGTTTGGGCATAAGTTGAGCATGAGCTCAAGAGGCTGAGATAGCAAGTACGGCTGGAGTCGTTTGGAAAATAATGTGATGTTGATGATGATAATGAGAAAGTTATTGAATAAATGCTTTACACCTCTGTTATATTAAGTAAAGTATTAAAATTTTTTTGAGAAATTACATGAATATGCATGAGTAAGACGTGTTGTATAGCATTAATATTATAACAAAAATCATTTTTAAAATATCAGTATTTTGTGCCTTAGTTTAGAGTGTGGAATGATAAATTCCATCAAAATACCAGAGTTAAATTTCATTTCAAATATTTGAAGCATTTTAAATGTTTATCTTAGTGGCATAATAAAATGGGTTTGATGACTATTTATTTAAAATGCAATATCACATGAAAAACTTTCTCAAGTACACTTCGGATTTCAAGCTTTTGCTTCTGTGATTTATTTAGTGAATTCTAATGTGATGTTACTCTTGAATAGTTCTATTTGTACTCTGTTCCACTCACTGAGTATTTTCTTTTAGAAATACTCACCATCCCTTTTTATAAATATTTCTAGAGTAATGGATTATTATGAGTAGCTATCTGGAAGATAGATTATTGTTTAGCACATGCAGTGGAATTGGTGGAGAGCCTGATGATAATTGCTCGACTAGAATATTTTGTTTAAGTATTTTTAAGCAAACTGTATTGATAGTTTATTATTTGACACTTGTGTATAATTAAGAAGTGAGATTTCGAATGGTTATATGTAATGGTGGAGTATGTTTATATGTTTAAGTTGCAAAAGTTAATCAAGATGGAAATGATACTCTGACACACTAATACTTAAGTTAGGTTGGTTCGAGTAGTGGACATCTAGTAAGGGTATTGGTGGAGTTGGGGTGTCAGAATATTTAATATATATAGAGATTAATTATTTGTGACATATGTTTTAGGTTAATAATAAATTATTTGTTTGGTTATTTATTTGCATATATTGTGTGCTTTTTGAGAAGTTTTGAAGTTCTGTACACATCTTTTGTGCAGAAGAAGTTTCCTCGGTTCATTACTTGACTCAAATTTTTCAATGCGAGCTTGGAAAAACCATGCTTGGAAAACCCACGTATAATGGTCAAAGTCTGCAAGACATGGAAATATATAACTTTCAGTTTCACCTTATAAAATAATCCTCGTAATTGCTTAATTTAAATGAACTTTTTCTATTTTTTTTTTCAAATTTACTTTTAGATGGACAATATTTTAACAAAATAAAATTTAATTACTCATATTTCTTTTTTTTTTTGGGGAAATTACTCATATTTTTAAAATCATATATCTCTCTCTCTTCAACTATAGGCCAATTTTCATATAGGTTCCATTTATCTTCAACTATAGGTCAATTTTCTAAATAATCATATCTTTTAACTTGTATTAATTTAGACAATTAATTTTTTAAATTCTTTCAATTTTATATGACTTTCAATTAGTTCGTGTAATTGATTATGTGACTTGTTGATATGTCAAAAATAGGGCTAATGGGCAAGTAGGGTGAGAAAAAATAACTAAAAATTGAATTGGTTTGGTTTGATTTAAGTTGTCAAAAATTTTAGTTTGATTTTTACTTCAAATAACCAAAATATTTTCAGTTCAATTCGGTTTTTATTATAAAATATAATTAAATCAAACTGAATTAAATGTATAAAATATTTTAAATTATATGGTGTTTATGGTTTGATTTGATCGATTTATCACTAATATTTTAAAATAAATCAACAATATCATTTTTAAATATTTAAAACTCTTAATAAAATTATTTAATACCAAAAATTCAACCCAAAATTATTTAAATGATTTAAAAAAAATTAGTTTAGTTGATTTCTAAAAAATTATTAAGTGAAATAAAAATAATAAATAAATATTTGTGGCATTAACAATTATGAATTTAATCAAAAAATCACGGAAGAAATTTTATATGCATATGTTTGGGTAAATCGTCATTAGGATCTTTTAATTCATTCTACTTCAACCTGAGAATATAAAACAAATTAAACTGATTTAAGCAAGGATTAATTTTTTTGAAGAGTATAAACATTTAATTACATACCTTGTCACCATAGAAGTTGAACACAAGATTTTCATCACCATTCATCATTCTATTCCATATGGCAATATTGTATAATGTGAGAGTTATTTGCACCTCCTCTAGGGTGGTGTGGTGAGGTGACCATCTTGGGTTGGAAGCCTTCCCTCACCCCAAAGGAATTAATATCATTGGAAATCTATCTCTAGGCCTTTTGAACTCGCAGCCTCATTGATTGATAAGTATATAATCTGTTCATATTTAGATAGGTTTACCCCTTTCTTTTGATAAATTACTAACATATTGACTATTAATATATTGACTATTGTAATTCTTTAAAAAAAAGTTATTTGCAGAATTGTATATGCAAATCCAATCACGATTGTTGCAAACATGTACCTAAAATTGATATTAATTGCATGATCCCTGCAAATTAAGACAATATAAGAACACTCTTTTGCATAATTGACCATACCAACAAATTCCTGAAAAGAAATAGCTTGTAACATTTTTGGGGTTACCTGTAGGCATAAACGTCCTTGAAGCAGACTTTAACCACAATATGACTAGCTTCTAAGATGCAAAAGATTAAACGTATAAAGTGAAAATAAATGATTGGAAATGGGGACATATTTGAACATTAATTTGAAGAACTGGAAAGGAAATTGCATTGAAGCCAAGTAAGCAAAAATATTTATTACCGATTATTTTATTTTTAGGCTCTTAAGAAAAGGAATCCATAACAAGAACCGAAACACAAACCATGTCAGCGAAGCTAACTTGGTTAAGGAAAAAAAATGCACGTAAAATAAGGGTAACCAATTATACAACAAAGCTAAGAACAAAGGGAAGTTTCCTAATTCTCCAAAGGTAGTTTAAGTTTAACTTGCCAGAGCTCTCTCTATATATGTCTCACTAGTTGAAGAGGTTAACTAATCATTCTTCACATAAACTCTATCTTTCATTTTTTTTAGAATTACATGGGCCTTTATTTGAGAAGAATTTTTAATTTTTGGTGCTATTACTGCGGTAATAATTTATTTTCTTCATCAACAAAAATGAGATTAAAAAAGATCAATCACTTTAGTGATCAACACACACTCATATCAAAGAATCCTCAAGAACTCTATCAATGTGATAGGTACAAAGAGATCAGATATGGCTATTGATATGAGCATGAGCATAAAGGATGCAACTTCTCATTGCATAAGGAATGCGCAACTACTTCTTAATCAGCCTATCATCCATTTTTAAAGAATTGCAACCTAAAGCTACACTCAAAAGCTCCATAACATGGCAAAAGATATTGCAATGCATTTGGAAAAGATATATTAGGGTTTGTATATCAATGGAATCATAAGCATCCTTATGATTTGCATCCATGTTGCTTGAAACTTAAATGTTCCTTGTCCATGGATTATGTTACAATATGCTTGAAGCATAAATTGCCATCAAAATGCAGGAAATATGGAAGCATAGAGATCACAAAGGGGTAAGGGGTTGGTGCTATGTTTCATCATCTGGCAACTATTATTATCATGTAGCTTGCATGAAAGAAATGATTTTAGAGAGCTGAAGAAGGCAATAAGAGACAAGAGAGCCAACAAATAGCCTAGCATTGGAGCGTTTGAATCATAGTCAAGAGATGGCAAGGCAAAGTGATAGCTCGAGCAAGGCTAGAAAGTTATGGAAAATGGCAAAAATTATTATTATACTCTTTATTTCTACCATCTTTGGAGATCCTAAAAAGGTTTGGCTTTTTGTATAAATCATTTATGATTAATGTTACAAGAGTATATATATTGGTGTACAGTGAAGAGTATAAATAAAAAGAGATAGATACAATCATAACAAACTAATGTAAAAAATATAACAAACAAGTATGGTAGACTATCAAATAACTTATCACCCTTTACAAATCCATGCACATCATGAAGTGACAGCTTTGAGAAGAGATGTTAAAACTGAGATGATGGCAGGGACTTGGTGAACAAATTGACAAGTTGATCATTAGTTGGAATAAAGTGGAGTTGAAGGAATTCAGAAGCAACTTGTTCTCTTACAAAATGGTAGTCTAATTCTATGTGTTTTGTGCGAGCATGAAACACAAAGTTGTAACTTAAATAAATTGTACATTATTGTCACAAGATAAAGTAAAATAAGGAAGAGAATACCCAAGTTCATGGAGTAGAGCATGAAACTAAATTAATTTCAAAGCGACATTAGCAATAGCTTTATACTCACTTTTTGTAAAAGACCAAGCTATAGTTGGTCACCCTTTGGCTAATCAAGAAATCAAAGAAAAGCCAAGAAAATTGTATAGCCAAATGTAGAATGCCTATCATCAGGGTCTCCACCCCAATCACTATTTGTGTAACAATTGAGGTGAGGTAAGGTGTTGGCAAAGTAGAAAAGATCGACATGTTTTGTACCTTGAATGTATAGTAAGAGATGTTTGAGGGCCTTCTAATGAACATTTATTGGGTGATGCATAAATTGACAAAGTTTTTTGACACTATAGGTAATGTCTGGACATATGATTGTATCATATTGAAGAGCTCCTACAATTTGACGATAAACATCACTTTGGGGAAGTAGGGTACCCATCAATTTTGACAAAGAAAAAGAAGATTGCATTGGGGTGGCATAAGGCTTACAATCCACCATACCATGCTTTTAAAGTAGATCATGAAGATGTTTACTTTGGGTGAGGAGATTGCCATCAGGGAATTGTTTGAATTTCATTTCGAGAAAGTAATGAAGAGAGGCTAAGTCTCGAATTGGAAAATTGCTTTGAAGAGCTTAAATGATGGATTAAATGAGCTTTGGGTAGGATCCTATGACAACAATATCATATAGACCAATAGAAAAACAAAGTGATTAGCCTGTTTAAGAATAAACAGAGAGGCATCTGCCTTTAAGGAGACAAATTATAATAAATGCAAACAATAAGTAGTCAAGAAAACCAGGCTCTTGGGACTTGTTTGAGTTTATAAAGAGACTTGTTTAATTTACAAACATAATGGGGATGAAAAGAGTCAATATAGCCTTGTGGTTGTGATATGTAAAGATCTTCTTCAACATTGTCATGTAAGAATTCATTTGAAACATCAAATTGTCTTCCTAGCCATTTATTCATGGTGGCCAAGGCAATAATGACCGAAATTGTTGTGGCTTTGATGATTAGGCTGAATGTCTCTTTGTAATCCACTCTTGAGAGTTGGGTGAAATCCTTGGCTACAAGTTGTGCTTTGTAGCATTCAATAGTACCGTCAAATTGACATTTAATGCAATATATCCATTTTTTAGCAATGATATTCATATTATATGGTGGTGGAACAAGAGTTCATGTATTGTTTGATTGTAAAGCATTAATTTTATGATCCATAGTCTATCGCCACTTTTTAATTCGGATAGCATCTTTAAAAAATGTAGGTTTATATTCCAAATAATTCAAATGAGAATTTTAGGAAAGGGCAACATGTGCTTATCATTTGGCCAAGGTGTGAGGTCTTAGTTGCATTGGGTAGGTACGGGAAGGCTATGATGATGAGATTAATGGTAGATTGTATTTAGTTAAATCTACAAGTAAATTTAATCTGATAAGGTAGGAAGGATTTAGTATAGTGTGGGGTCAGGTTGGATTATGTAAGGTAGGGGAATGGGTGGGATTGGGATAAGATGTGGTTAATCTGATATGATAGGATGAATTTGTTATGAAGTGGGGTCGGTTTGGATCAAGTGAGGTTGCTGATGATAAAGATAAGTGTTGAGGTGTAGATGAAGGAGTGGGATGGTAGAGTAACAGTCTAGTAGGTAAGGAAGTAATGTTTGGTTGGGAGATAGGTGTTTAAGCTAAATTGGGACTGTTGTAAGATACAGATGAATGAGATTTGAGAGACATTGCTATTATTGGTAGCAGAATGAGTGGAGCTTGTATGGTCAACTGCAATACTTGGGAAGGTAGTGGAATAGTTGTTAATGGGGGTTGTTTTGCAAAAAGGAACATGGTTTGGTCAAACTTGGCATTATGGACAATATACAATTTATCATTTTTAATATCAAAGCATTCAAATCTTGCATGATTAAGTGCATGACCAAGATATACACATTCTTGACTCCTAAAAGAAAATTTAAACCTATTATATGGACGAAGATTTGGGAAGACGGTGCAACCAAAGATTTTTATGTCCATATATTTTGGCTTGGTATTAAATAATTTTTTATTAGGGAAATATTATTTAAAATAGGAGTTGGTAATGCATTGATTGAGTTAATGGCAGTATAAAAAGCATAATTCCAAAATCGAAAAGGGACATGAGAATGAGCTAACATTATTAAACCAGTGTCTATTGTGTGTCTTATTTTTCTCTTTGAAAGTACATTATGTTCATATGTATAGGGACATGTAATTCTATACACATGAATGTAATATTTACGCAATTTTTGAAATTCTCTTCCCAATATGAATGGAAAGCCTTTATTTTGGTATTAAATTGATGATGAAATATGCTTTAAAATTAAGAAACATAGAATAAATATCACTCTTTTGTTTGAGAAAATAAATCTAGGTAAACCTAGTAAAATAATTAATAAATAAAATATAGTACCAAAAACCATGGTAAGATGTAACTGGAGATGGTCCCTATACATCCGAGTGAACAATTTGAAAAGGAGCATTAGTGGTGTGCTCAACAGAAGAAAAAGGAAGCTTAGCTAATTTTCCTAAATGACATGAAGAACAACTAGACTTTATTGAACTATAAATAGGTAAATTATTTTCTTTAATGATCTTTGCAATTGTTTATTGATGGGGGTGGCCTAAACGAGCATGCTAGTGATTAAGAGTGATATTCTCAGTGAGAAGAGCTTATTTTGGTGGAAGAGAGGGTGGTGGTGGCATCACATACAAGCCATTATCACTCTGGCCTTGTAATAGGGTTGCCTTGGTGAGTTGACCCTTGATAAAAAAAATGGTGAGGCCAAAATTCAAAAAAGCAACAATTATCATTAGTAAATTTTTGAAATGTTGAAACATAAAGAACATTTTAAAAAAATGAAATCCTTATTAAAAATGGTGAAGGATGAATATGCGTACTATTGTTTGCAATGGGTAAAGATTGACTGTTGCCCATAATAATTTGATTAGAACCTATATAAGGGGTAGGATTACATATCATTTGAGGATCTGGTGTCATGTGGTGAGAGGCCCATATGTATGGATACCACAAATTAGTGAAGGGCGCAATGTAGTAATGTGGTAAGGAGCTGAAAATGAGAGGTGGCAGCAGACCTATATTAGATGTGAAATTGGCTTGAGGATGGAATGATGATGGGCGAGAGTCATACCTCTTTTTACACCTATCAGTTGTGTGGTTATGATAACTACATATTTGGCAAGCATTTGAATTTTTATTCTTGTGAAAAGAGGAAAATGGGTAAGATTGATGGTGAAAGGTAGGATGAGGGGAGGCCAAACTAGGAGTTATGTGGAATGGAGGACATGGGTGATATGATGGATTATTTGAACCAGAAAATTGGCATTTGGCAAGGCATGCAACATGTTGTTCTTGGAAACTTTTAAGTAAAATTTCATAAGCCACCAATTGCCCATAAAGCTCTTGAAAAGTAACAGGAATTGAGAGTTGATTTAAGGCAATGATGATATTGTAAAATTCATACCCCCAGTTATTGTAAATGATAGCGTTAAATTTAGCATGAGATAGAGGTCGACTAGCTGCAACAAATTCATCAGTAAGAGATTTTTCCTTGTGTAGATACTGGGTGACTATTAAATCATTTTTCTTCAATTCTTGAAGTTCAATATGAATTTGGAGTTCACGATTTTGAAATACAGAACCAAAAAGACTTTCTAGTGCTTGCCAAGCTGTAAAAGATATGGTCATGCCAATCACATAGGGAAATACCTCTTCAGATAAAGGAAAAAATCCAGGAGAGAAGGAGTTTACCTTTTTATTCCTATTCAATGTAGGTAGAATTAAGAGTTTGAGGAGCTGAGTTATTTGTGGAAGGAATTATGGGTGAAGGTGCAATCATGGAACCATCAATAAATCCATTAAGTTTGTGACAATTGAGAAGAAGTAGGAATTATGTCTTCCATATGAGATAATTTTAGGAGGTTAATTTGATAGAAAGTGATTTATTTATGGTGGTAGAGGTAGGGAGATTGGAAGAAGAAGAAGGAATAATTAGCTCAACCATATTAAAGCTCTGATACCATGAAAAGGTTTGGCTCTTTATATATATCATTTATGATTAATGTTACAATAGTATATATATTAGTGTACAGTGAAGAGTAGAAATAAAAAAAGAGATAGATACAACCATAACAAACTAATGTAACAAATATAACAAATAAATACTGTAGACTATCGAATAGCTTATCAGATATAACATCTTTGATTATTGCTCTTTCATAAAAATTAATCTTTAATTAATTGTTTGTGTTTCTCCAACTTTTGAGTTTTTAGTGCATGTCAAAAGATTATTGGCTAAGTTTAGCAAGCATGTTAGAGGAGAAATTCCTAAAAAAAAAAGATCTGACTTCTTTTCAGACTGATTGTGAATTCTTAAGCTCCTTTACCATAATTCGCTTGGATTTCAACAAGATTTAAATTAATAATGATAAGACAAACTATTGAAAACTTAAAAGAGAACTTATATTGATTTTTGAAGCTTAATACAAAACAAAAGTATAATATAAGGAGACAATGCTATAAACTAAGGAAAATGATAGTAGCTACTAATGATTGGCTAATGATAATTGTTGATTGTAAATGTGTTGATGATTGGTTGTGTGTCTTCCCTTGCATTTATAGGCATCCTTTTATTTGCAAGCTACTTCTCATTTAATTCTCTATCAACTCAAAAATTTCTTCTATTTTTGCAGGAATAAATTGGTGTAACTCCTCGACTCCTTCTCCAAGCTTGATCTTTTTCCCCAAAGCTTGTCTAGAATCTTTCTCTTCATTATTGCACAAATTGATCTAGAATATTCCAATATTTTTCATTTCCCAAGAAATTTTGAGAACTATAACCTTCATCTTAGTTTACTTCTCCAAGTAATTTTTCATGTCAAAGGTCATAAATTTTTGGAGAAATAAGTTCTCATAATTCACTTCCCCTCTTGTGCAATAAACAATCTCTAGAATCTTCTGCAAGCTGCACTAGTTACATGGACTGGGCTTTTTCACTTGTTTTGGATTTTAAAATTTTGATTAAATCAAATAGACATTAGTTTAATAGCCTTAATATATTTTAACCAAAAATTTCAATTATGGCACAAACAGTTTGTAACATAGGTTTTAGGTTAATGATTAATTATTTATTTGTTTATTTATTTTAATATAACGACAATTGTATGTATATTGCTCAAACATGTATATTGCGTGTTTTTTGAGAAGTTTTGAAGTTGCGTATACATCTTTTGTACATAAGAACTTTGGCAATTTTTACAATTTCTTATTTATTTGATATTTAGTGCTATTTGTAATGCTTTTCTTGTGTGTGTATATATATTAGTAAATTTTGTTAAATAATTAATTATGAAAATATTAACAATAAAAATATGGAGAGAGTGTTGAATAATTATTTAAAAAAAACTATGAAGAATATAATAAATTATTATATTATAACTCTATCAAATTTGTAAAATTAGATTATTATATAAAAAATAAAAATTGTAATAAAGTATTATATTATAATAGAACTCTATCAAGTTTGAAAAATTAGATTGTTGTAGAGATAAAATGTTACTTTTTTTAGTTTTGAAAATTTTATCAAATTTAAATTTATTAAAAATTAAAAATTATATTAATTATTTTTTTATTTGTTTAAAAATTAAATATAATCATAATTTAAATATTACTTTCAAAAATGATATTAACTATTTTTTGTTTTGAATAAAGAAAATCATTCTTCCAGAAGGAAATTTTTTGAAGAATGTGGTGTGTGATCAGAGGATTGTTACTGATTCAATCGTTATTAATGATGAGGTGTTGTGGTTACAGGACGTGATAATGAGACTTCGTGTTTTGGGGATTGGGAAAGTGGGTATAATTTTCAGCTGCAGCATGGTTCATTGGACAATAATGCTGGTATCTATGCTCTCTCCTTTGACATGTCAGAGGCTTGGGACTTGTAAAGTTAACAAGACCATTCAGATGTGGAAACAAGATGTAAGTGCCATACCATAAGCTCATCCTCTTCACTTGGAGCCACTTAATCACATTAGGCGGTTCCAGCGGTTGTGCTTGTGGTGGTGGTGGTTGATGATGATTGTTCTTTTTCTTTTGTTGCAAGATTTAATGTGAACTTCCGTTTAAAGTAATTTTTCTTGAAAAATATATAAGTAGTTATATCATATGGTGTGGATTTATTATATAGAAATGGGACACTTTTTATTCATTACAAGCGATGTCCGCAGCGGTGTCTGGAGTTCAAGTCATGGTGGATGTAGTGATATTAATTTAGTCGTTGAAAATCTAACAAACAGGGATACATAAAAATAAAACTGGCAAACCTTGAAATTACTGTTGGTTGGAGTTTGGTATGCTCTATGTGGAGTTTATTAGCCGTGCAGTTTGGTTTTGAGGTGAGTTCCTGTAGGTTTGTGGCAAGAACTTCGGATCCAACCCGTAATTTTTTATACATAATCATATGTACATCCGACACCTAATGACACATAATTGTTCAATTTTTATTACTCATGGAATTGGAATAATGCAAATCAATATATTCTTGTTGGAAAATAGAATCGAACACCTAATGATGTACACATTCCTTCTTGATTAAACTTGCCTTGGCAGTGCATAGGATGAGATTACAGATGATACTGCAATGTACACAAATGCGATCAGGAGAAGGCTACAGGATGCATAGCTGTTGTTGAAAAATTGAACAGCATCTTCAAACTTCAAAACTACAAACACTAGCTTCAGATCTTTGCTAACACCCAATCCTGTAGCAGCACCTGTAGCTAGTATATATGATACAACCTGTCCAGACATATTTAGATAATCAAGTATTCATGTTTCAAACTAATGCAACAAATATGGAAACAAGATTAAAGTTAAAATACCCAACTTGATTCGTAATAGTTGGAAGCTTTATAACTACAAGATTTAAGATACCTTGTCACCATAGAAGTCAAAGATAAGGTTTCCATTGCCACTCAGTATCGTATTTCCTGTACAAGCTCGGATTATTGTAAAAACAATTTGCAAAATTGTGTATGCCAATCCGATCCCAATTGCTGCGAGCAAGTATCTGCAATTTATAGATCATTCAAGCTTAGAAGAGTAATGAATAAATGAAAATTAACCAGATGGCCAAGGCTTATGACTAGTAAGGAGGGTTTGAGGGATTGAACTTTTCTTTCAACCAAATGTTTTGACCCCATCATGAGATGTTTTATCATCCATTTTAGTCAGATTAAGCAACTAGTACAAGCTTATAATTATGGTTTACCTGTATGAATAAATATCCTTCAAGTGTAGTTTACCCTTAAAATCATTAACTGCATAAGTGGCTGTGTTGGTGGTCAGCATATTTAGTGAAACCAATAGAAAAATAAAAGTAAGAAATCTGTAAACAAGGGGAACTACCGGACTAGCATTAGATAGAGATGGTGTTGCCTTTTTTTTTTTTTTTTGGCCTCAAAACACAGGTTATAATATGCAGATGAGAAGTGCAATTGATCTCCAAAGTTTGCTCCCAATTTATAATCTAAGAGGCAAGTATATTATCTATAATCTATGCCATCATTCAATTTATTATAAGATCATCACTATCTATGACCATATCAAACCTATTCGTTTTGAGCGAGATTTTATTTTAGTACTTTTTATTGTACTATTATTTCTATTATTCTTTAATCAAAATTTAATTTTAATTTTTAATGAATGGTAGATCCATCTTTTTCTATAAAAGATACCATATAAACTAAATAAATAAGCTAATTTCAATTGACTATTTGAATCTTAATTTTAGAATTACTATATTTTCTGAACTAAATATTCATTTGAACTTATATATATATATAGCTTGTATTATTTAATGTACTAAACAGTGATATAATTCGCTTGATGCAGGTAAATTATTTTTCATATTTTATAAAAAAAAGCTAAAATAGTTTAATCGATGAAAATTAATAAAGCAAGAAAGCTAAGTGAATTCACTCCGATAATTACTCATTGAGGATCCAATTTTAAGGATCGTATACCCCGGACAAAAAATATATTTAGCCTTATTACATGATTGATGAGAAATGGTCTAAATAATGATTAATGAAAAAAATATTCCCTCTAACGGCCACACAAATTAGTCCTTGTGTGGAAAAGTCTATTTTTCTTGTATTACTTAGTGTGTGTTTTTTTTTTTTTTTTTTACGAAATGTATTACTTAGTCTAATTGATAGTTACCATTATAATAATGATAACATGCTTCAAAAATAGTTAAATCGGCATTATTTTCCGACAATATCTTAAAGTGCAAGACTTAAATTTTGTTGTCAATGACATTTATATTTACATAATTTAAAAAGGAATAACTTTCTCTTATTATATAGTTTATCAATACTTAAATTATATAACCTCTATATTAATATAAAAAATATATAAAAATACTTAAGAAAGTTGTTTAAAAAAAAAAAGAAAAAGATTTTTCTTTTTTAAGAAGATACTGATGGAAAATATATATTGCAAATGTCACTTTAAAGATGATTTAAATTCCATCAGTATCTTACCAAAGTAACAGGATTACCTGTAGGCATAAACGTCCTTGAAGTGGACTTTAAGCAATACGACTAGCTTCTAAGGTGTGGCAGTGTAAGGAGAAAATCAAACTTCATAAGAGAGAAACAATCAGATCCTATAAATGGATAGTATCTTCATAACAGAAAATTAAAAAAGTATACAATAAAAAAATAAACAGATTAAAGATATATATTTATTGAATGTAAAGAAATAAAACAAAATAAAATAAAATAATAAGGAGCCATCACTTATTTAAGAGATAATCACGTTGGCCAATGCAAGTTTATTTTATTTTATTTTAAACAAACTTATTTAATAGTAGAGCTATCTGAAAATTGTTAAGAAATTGTGTTTGTGGCACATAAATCTTTTCTCTGTATTTTCCTGATATGTTCTGTTCATTTAGCAAAAGCATATCCGAAACCGACCTTTCTAAATTACTTGTTAACTTCACCAACCATGCCGTCCAAACAGTAATCAAAATTTTGAACAGTTGTATTTTCCTGATATTATCTCAAATGTATTAGACCTTCATATATAACATCACTGGCATGCATCATAATTTTATGTGTGTAAGATAACGATAGAAGTCTAGAAGATATTATACTTTAATATAAGAAAAGGAATAAAAAAATGCATGTAAAATAAGGTTCACCAATTATACAAGAAAGCTAGCTTCTGTTCCAAAAACACAGAGAAGTTTCCTAATTCTCCAAAGTCGGTTTAAGTTTAACTAGCCAGACCTCTCTCCATATATATATATGTCTCAACATTTAAAGAGGTTGAATAAATCGTTCTTCACATGAATTTTATCTTTCAAATTTTTTATTTTTCAGAATTACTTGGGCTTCTATTTGAGAAGAATTTTTCATTCTTGGTGCTATTGCTTTAGTAATAATCTGTTTTCTCCATCAAACAAACATGAGATTAAAAAAGATCAATCACTTTAGTCATCAACACACACTCATATTAATGGATCCTCAAGAACCCTATCAATGTGATGGGTGCAAAGAAATCGGATATGGCTATTGCTACGAGTGCGAGCATGAAGGGTGCAACTTCTCATTGCATGACGAATGCGCAAATGCTTCACAGTCGGCCTATCATCCATTTTTGAAGAATTGCAGCCTAAAGCTACACTCAAAAGCTCCACAACATGGCGAAAGATATTGCGATGCGTGCGGAAAAGATATTAGGGTTTGTATATCAATGCAGTACTCATAAGCATCCTCACGATTTGCATCCGTGTTGCTTGAAACTTAAACGTTCCTTGTCAATGGATGGTGTTATGATACGCTTGAAGGACAAGTTGCCATCAAAATGCTTGAAATGTGGAAGCAAAGAGATCGCAAAGGGGGTAAGGGGTTGGTGTTATGTTTCGTCATCCGGCAACTATTGTTATCATGTAGCTTGTATGAAAGAAATGATTTTGGAGAACTGGAGAAGGCAACAAGAGACTGGAGAACCAGCGAGTAGCCTAGCATTGCAGTGTTTGAATCATAGTCAAGAGATGGCAAGGCAAAGTGATAGCTCAAGCAAAGCTAGAAAGCTATGGAAAATGGCAAAAACTGTTATTATGCTCTTTATTTCTGCCATCTTTGGAGATCCAACATCTTTGATTATTGGTCTTGCACAATACTTAATCTCTGATTAATTGTTTGTAATATAGGTTTTAGGTTAATGATAAATTATTTGTTTGTTTAAATCTTACCTTTGTAGATATTGGCCAAATATGTACTTGGTTTCCTTTCTTTTTGTATATATTGTGTGCTTTTTGAAAAGTTTTGAAGTTGTGTACACATCTTTTGTACAGAGCTATAACATAGAGTTGTAATAAAAGCATTTGGCATTTTTATAATTTCTTCTTTATTTGATATTTAGTGCTATTTTTAATGCTTTTATTATATATATATATATCAAAATAAATTATTTTTGAATTCTAAAAGAGAAAAAAAAAGAAGAAAACATGGCTTAACATGGGGAAGAGAGAGTGTATGAATCAACAACACAATTTTAAAAGTATTAATTAAAACTCATTGAAATCTGACTACACAATACATGCAAATTATTTTTCCATTTATTTTTACGTTTGTTTATATTGATTGACTGAATGATCTTGCATCTAGAGTAATTTTTTTAACAAAATTTTTAAAGAGAGAAAAATTTTATTTTTAAGAAAATTATTATTTACTCTAAAAATATTTTATCTAACTATTAAATTTATAACACTTAATATATGTATTATTATTTTTAGTTAAATATAAAATATTTAAACTATATATCATATTAAAAAAAATCTTTTAATTTTTATTACTATTTTTCTTCATTATTTATTTATTAATATCAACGTGCGATAAGTAAGCAAAATTAAATTGAAAATTTCTCGTCAGAAAAAATTAAAAATTTCTCCACTTCTCATACGTGCTGGGGTGCATTTAAATTCCAATTTTCAAAGTTTAAATTTCTATGGTTTTTCCATGTTTCTTCTCTATGTTTTCCAAATAATATCTCTACAATTTCCCATCTTATAATTACACAGCTCTAAGTTTGTATATATATATGGTTAAGCTATTAGTTATTTAAGACTTCACGTAACACGGAAAAGAAGAATGAATTCTTCAATACCAGAACTTATTTTATATGTATGACATGAAAATAATTTCCAATACATCTCTAAAACAAATTAATTAATTATTTAATTTTGATAGGACTATACCTAAACATGGTTACTCGTAAACGTAGTCAAATAAATTAATTTTAATTGTTTATTTAAGATTTTTCACCAACATAAGAACAAAAGTCCTTGATATAAAATTTTCTTCTACAAGGAATTATGCAATTCCTGCCTGTCCTTGAAAGTACTCACAGTTATGCAATTTTTACTTTTCAATTTTGATTTTTTGTCAACTTTTTGTCCTGTAATTTTTATTATATTGCTTATTAACATCGATATATTTTAAAAATAAATTTAAAACATATTTAAAAATTTGTTGATATTTGTTATCATAAATAGTCGTGACCTTTTTCGAACTAATTTTTATTTTTCTTGAAAACTATGGAAGTGGTTATATTATAGATAAAATTACACCACACAATGTTTTTTACCAAAATTTTCAAAAGTACGGTATTTGTTTTTCTTTCAACACTAATTATCTGTGTTTTCACAAATAGTTTATTTTTTTTCATCTCTTTTACGTTGTTTTTGTATGTTGTTCTTCTCCTTCATCACTTTTTTTTTTTAATCTTTATCCTCATTCTCTTCATTTCTTCTCTCAAATCCAACACTAACCATTACAAAATTTACAAAAAGAATTTATCCAAAAAGAATTTCTGTATATCTTTATTGAAAGATAGCAAATCCATATATTTTACAATTAGATTTTCAAATCTTATAAGGCTCCATTTTTCCTTTTTATTTTTTTGCCTATTGAAAACTCACTATTTCACAAATCATCAAGAATTGTAATGGATACAAAAAGTTGAGAATAAAAACTTTCCAACCAAAATTGATAATCAGTTTTTTAAAAATCATTTTTAGTAATTAAAATTGGAACTATCTATAAATTAGTTCAAAGATTTAAAATTTTGAAAAAATTCAATAGATAATGATTCGAGTATTTTGTAGCTCTTTCAATTTATACGAATATTATTTATTAAATTTAAAAGTACTCACAAAATCAAAATTAATCTCATTTTCTTACAATGAAAATTAAAGGCATTTGTTTTTTTTTTTAATAGTAGTATGTATAATTTTTTTTCAGTTGTATATGGTGAATCTTATAATTATGTCTGTATATTAAAATTAAAGTTAAAAGTTATGAATAGTTAATTAAAATTTTATCACGAAGTGTGACAGATTTTATCATTTTAGCCATACCAACATAAAATTATAGTTACTAAAATGTCATAAAAGAATTACATATTTTTAAAAATAAAATATTTAAATCTATACTTTTTCTAAATATTTATTGTTCATTGAATAATTGAATTCAATATATTTAAATAAATAGATCTTTCATAATTTACCAACGTTTAAAACTTTACCAAAATGGAATAATTAATTCAGTTTGTTTTGGTTTGATTCCAATGATTTTTCTTTTGGCTAAGAAATATTGTTAAAAAGCAATTAAATTTCATATAGATTTTGTAACTAGATTAAGTGGGCTTATATACCAATTGGATAATTGCACTTGACAGTTTGAACATTTAAGTTGAACAAAGACCCAATAATTGGTATATTTTTAGTTAATTTTCTACAAATTTCTAACATTGTATCAAAGTCGCAACAGATGTTCAAAAACACATTCTTCCCACATAATCGTTCTTAATTGAAATGTGCTTTTTCCCGTAGCATGGTAAGGCTCGGTACCAAAAAAAAATCCATCATATTAGGCCATTATACTACATGCTAATCGAGTATAGTATGTGCAAAGGGGTCATGTTAAAAAATAATTAATTCACACATCGATTTCATAAATTAGATTAAGTGAGCTTATATACCAATTAAATACTTTTACTTAACAACTTAAGCTTTCAAGTTAGATAAAAGTCTAATTTGTGCATTTTCGATTCATTTTCTTTGAATTTCTAACGAATATAAATCATATACGTGTAGTGAAGCAAAAAATCCATATAGGTAAATGAGATTAAGGAGAAAGTTAACCCGTGGGGGTGAGCTTGCAAGAAAGGTTGCTATATCAAGAATTTCCATTTCAAGAGATCTTGAAATGGTACTTTATGCTAGTATAGGATACTCAGTTGTTGGGAGACCTTTGTTACCCTTATGGTTCTACCTAGATTAATTAAATTAGATAGAGTCTAGTGAACTCTAGAGGAGAGAAAGATATGAAAATGAACAATTGAAGTTCACTTTTGCACTAATGAACTTGTGTTTGTGCACTTTGTTTATGATATTTAATTAGGTAGATCATTGTCCCCTTTGAGTTTATTACATACATATATATATATATATATATATATATATATATATATATATATATATATATATATATATATATATATATATATATATATATATAACTTGAAAATTATCTAGAGACTTGAGATTTAATTCATTCACAACACTTCCAAAAGCATCAACTCATAAACTTCGATCATTCAAGTGAAAAGTAAGCATTAGATTCATTAAAGTTCAAAAACCTATAATTTCAAGTTGTCAATTAAGCTTAAAGAGCTCAAACCAAACATTAAATGGAGATTCCAAACTTCTCTAAGAACTTCTGAAGTTGGTAGCTATGGTATGCTTGCTCTCTTTCCAATTTAGAAAATTTTTCTTCAAATTTCTTTTCCAATGCATTAAGTCCGGTTAAAGCTTAGTTTGCTCTTCTTCACTGTGCTCGTCTTTTTCTTATTCATGTGAGTCTTCAGGCATGGAAACTTACTATCTTCTCGGTGTAACTTGTTGTACATTGTAGCACCTACGTTTAGTGGGATTACACTACTCCACTTTGCCTGTAATTACCTCAGAATGAAACAACAAATCATGATTTAGAAATCCACATGCATTAAAGTATTTGTAGGGTTAAAGGAATGAAAATAAAGGGTAAGACCAGGGACAATAGGGCCCATAGCAATTCAGGATTTCAATTGTTGACTAATATGCAACAAATTTTAAAAAATAAAGTATGTGCTAAAAAATTTAGTGTTTGTGTGTGTGCACTACAATATAAATAACTCTTGTTTCAATACTCAACTACTCTCACTAGATAGCATGACACATGGATTGATGTAAAATCAAAGAACAATATTGTGTATTAAACCATCAGGTGTCACATACTACATTGATACTCACTTTGCCTATAAATAGTTTACCAAAAATCGTAAATGTTGAAATGATAGGGTGGTTCACAAATGCTATCTTTCCAAAATCTAAATAGCTAAAACATAAGTTTATAGTCAATTTGATATTCTCGCCCTAAAAGTCTACAACTTAGAGTTTTATTATTTTTATCTAGTACTTTCAAGGTGGTGAAGAATTCTAATTCAAATTCTCTATAAGTATCAAATTGTAAGGAAATAAATTTCCCTATCCTAAATTATGGCATATTTTCTCAATGGTATCTTTAACTTCTAAGCATTCAAGAGATTCTCATCAAAAAATTTGCAAGTGACAATGTTCTTACAAGAGAGAGAAATGAACCTCTTGCCTTCTTTATATGAGGAAATAGGAAAAGAGCAGTGTACTCATTGGCTAAATCATTTACCTCTTTGTCATCTTTCCTTTGTTAGCCCTAGTCTTAAATCTCAATGATGTCTTGAAAATGTAATTGAAAAAGTGGGATTAATAGGATAAAATTATAGTGGGCATGATGAATTTAAAAGGAAATTGAAGTTGGAGAGATGTGGAATTAAGGGAAAAAGAACAATGGGTTTTAAAGTTCAAAAAGGAGAGATTAAGGGTAGCCAAAATTTGAATAAAAGAGAGAGAAGTTGCTTTAGGGTTCAAATAGGTTGCAAAAATTATGATCACAGGAAATTATGTGATCATAATAGAAAGTTTAAGGATACTTATTTAAAAAAATCCTATGAATGCAAAATTTTCTATGAACATATAGAGAATGGTTGAAGTTTTATCTTGGAAGAGCTGCGAGCTTAGGGTTGTTGCGATCGTATTACAAACCTAAATGGTTAGCATTGAAAAGCTTGATACCACAAACTTTCCTATTCTCGTGATCGAAACATTAGGAGATTTAAATAGAAGGATCATGTGATCGTAGAAGTCCTGCAATCACCACAAAAAGTGACTCATAAATTCCTATGATCACACATGTTTTACGAGTGTAATAGATTTATGCGTTATTCACCAAAAGGCAACTCCACCTATAAGAAAGATATATAAATAAACTATAAGACTAAGAATAAAATTATAGGATGAGAATGCGTGAAAATAAAGTGCAAAATAAAGAGGAATTAAAGGAAAAACTATAAAATAAAATAATCTAAAAAAAGGAATTGCTAATTTGTAAGGTCATTAGCTTGACCAAACTCCCTTGACATTATACTTGATTGATAAAGGAAAGAGCTTCCTTTTCTTTAAGCACTAAACCTTCATTGTTTATCTTACACCTTTGCCTATTCACCTTGAAGCTCTCCCTTTTTGCATTTGATAATTCTCCATGTAAAAAACTTAGTGCACTCTAAAAGACCACTCCACCTTGATTTAAGCTTTCTGAGAAATAAGTAAAGCCTTAAATTGAATAATAAAATAATATCCCCAACTTGAAATGATCTTTTGAGAAAGTGATAATCATGCCATTTCTTTGTTTTCTCCTTTAATAGCTTAGCATTTGCACAAGCTTCTCATCAAATTTCATGAAGTTCGTTTAATTGCATTAACTTTTTTCTCTAACTACTTTCAAATCAAAATGTAGAGTCTTGATTGCCCAATAATCTCGATGTTCAAGTTCAATCGGGAGGTGACATGCTTTGCCGAAGATAAATCTATGGGGAGACATGCCAATTGGTAACTTAAAAGTCATGTAATAAACTCATAAAGTATTATCCAATTTGGATGATCAATTGTAGACGGCGGAGTTTAGTGCATGTCCAAGATTTTAGCAACCACGACATTGTTTAGGCTCAGGGCCTTAGAGAACACGCTAACCACTATCACAAAGACATGGCGTGGAGATGTAGAGTCACCACCCAGGGTAATAACTGGGACAAATTGAAAAGGTGGTACTCGATTCCCTAAAAGAAAGCTAACACCACAACCAGGAGATTCTGGGAACGGAATACTAGCTTCTCTTAGTCTCGTGTTCATTTAGAATAATTTTATAAATGATTATTTCATCCTCTAATTACATAAAATTTTATTTAGACCCTATTTGACATCCATCTAACCCTAGGCATCTAGTCAATAAAATTACACATAAAAAATGCACTCAAGATTGCATTGTCCCTAAGTCTAAACTAGGTTAATTTTATTAAAAAGTTAGCTAGATTTACATTTTATTTACAAGTGAGAAATGGACTACAGGTGGGCCTACATTTTTATTAATTAGTGAGCCTATATCTATTTATTTTAGTATGTCTAAGAAATGGGCTTAAGTCTATTCAATCTTAAAGGAAAGTTAAATTAATGGTCCTAAGTCTAATTAGGTTTTATTTTAAGTGAAATGTGAGCCTAGATCTATTTATTTTAAAAGAAATGAATTTAAGTGGGCTGAGCTAAGTCTAAACAAGTTTTAATTAACTAAGTGGGCCTAAGATCTAATTAACCTAATAGGCCTAAGTTGATTTTAATTTTAAAACCCTAAATCATTTTTTAAAGCCTATTTAAAGTGAGTTAGAACTAAACGTGGGCTTGGAGCCTAAAACAAAATTAAAAAAAAAGCCTAAAAAACATAAAAAAAAAACATAGCAAAATCAAATCAAAACACATTCACATGTGATTTCTAAAAAAAACATAATTTAATTACATACAAACCCTAATTAACTAAAGCCACCATTAATTTTAATTAAGTTTACCCAGTGAACCTAGTTTTACTAATTAATTTTAAAGTGTAGAAAATTAAATCTTTTACTATTTCCACTACTGGGGCTATTACAAACTATGTACAAAATTAAAATTTAACAATTATATAGCCATGAAATAAAATAACTACACAAAACACCAAAATGCAGAATAAAAATTAAAATCCTAATATCTACTAGAAGATAACATAAGTTCTTCCATAGCATTCCATGGACCTTCTGTTCATTTAAACATAGGCAGTATCCTCCGTAATCCACATGTGGACATCAAAATAAAAAAAAAACAAAAGTAATCAGATTAGTAGTGAAATTGAATAATAAAAAAATAACAAAAATAAAAGGAAAAATCACAAAAAGAAAGTAATAGAAAAGAATGAAATAGAAAAAGAACAATGATAATTTAAATGATGTGCAAATGCTATTTTTTTAGCCCCTCAGATTGGATTATCATTGTTGAAATTGAATGGCTATTGTTTCTTGACTAGAAAGGGTGTTCTCAGGAGCATTTTGAGTTTAGGGTTTTTTTACACAGTTCTCTCTGTGAGTCTCTAGAAAATTTTCTCCCAAAAAGGTCCTTTTTTTCACGTAAACATACTCTACTTTTAAATGCAGAGTCTGCATGTACTGGCTTCCTCTTTTAGAGGAACAGACTCATCTCCTTATCAAAACAGACTAATAAGGATTTGATTTTTGAAAGTTGCGTGTTTTGAATGCGTTAAAATCTTTTCCAAATAAACAAATAATAAAAAAATAATTATAAAATTCAATTTTTAACCAATCAAAAAATTGAAAAAAATAAGAAAAAATACGTGAAAAATAAAAAAAAAGGGATTTTACGAGTTGAAATTGTGCAATGTGAATCTTAATTTTGATTTTTTAAAACTTTTAACTACCAAAAGACCCCTGAAAAATTGACTTATTTTCAATCAAATCCTAAAAAATGTTGCAATTTAATCCCTAAAGTCCAGAAAATCAACAACCAAGTTCAATTTTTGAAAAAATTTCATCATAGGGGCTTATGTCGCAATTGTGCACAATTGCATCCCGAAATTGGGTGCTTACATCAATCCTTCCTTGAACTCCCAACTGTTTTCCCCAAATTTTTTTGAGCTTCCTATTTGTCACTTCCACTTACCTACTAGTTTGTGGATGGCATGGAGTTGTAACCTTGTGATGTACCTTATATTTCTTGAGAAGGATTTCAAATTGCTTATTACAAAAATGCAAACCACTGTCACTTATAATAGCTCTAGGAATAGAATCAACAATATCTATTAAACAATTAGACCTGTTTCATTAGCTAGTACCAATTTAGACCTCAACAATAAAGTGAATATCTCATTGTGTGGTATTATGATACCACTAAAACCTTATTGACAGTTGCATACAAAACCTAGTAGTATGGATTAGATTCAAACCTAACCTTCCACATGTATACCTAACCATATTGCTCATATAACCAAAAATCAAAGTCAAATGTTAGGCTAGCCACGGTTCATGAATTGGTGGTTCTAGTTAATGAACTATCGATTTAAGTGGAACCGATCCAGAACCACCCCTATCCTAGTTCAAGGTCAGTTTCGATTCAGCTTATTCCAGTTTGGTTTGATTTGGTTCATATCATATGATTCAACAAGTTAATTTTTCTTTTTTTTTAATTTCCAAATTTTGAACTAGAACCACTTAATTCAGTACTGACACTTTCAGTTTTGGTTCCATAAGAAGTGAAACCGACCCTAAACTACCCATCCCTTATTTTTGGACTAGTTCGAACCAATTTTGAGTTTGACCAATTTCGATCTCGTATTTGATCGGGCCAATTTCAGTCTAGTTTTGGGTTAGAATCGGCTCATGGCCAGCCCTAGTCAAATGATTCCATAGCATTTCATGGTCCCGCTAGTAATTTATTATCCATTGCTAACAGAGCATCAATCGTCGATAGCACAGTTAACAAATTCAACTGAACAGTCTTAATTTATCTTCCCAACTTAAAACTAATAATAACTCCCCCATGAATATCTCATTGTGTGGTATTATGATACCACTAAAACCTTATTGACAATTGCATATAAAACCTAGTAGTATGGATTAGCTTCAAACCTAATCTTCCACATGTATACCTAACCATATTGCTCATATAACCAAAAATCAAAGTCAAATGTTAGGCTGGCCGCGGTTCATGAATTGGTGGTTCTAGTTAATGAACTATCAATTTAAGTGGAACCGAACCAGAACCACCCCTATCCTAGTTCAAGTTCAGTTTCAGTTCAGGTTATTCCAGTTCAGTTTGATTTGGTTCATTTCACATGATTCAACAAGTTAATTTTTCTTTTTTTTTTTTAATTTCCAAATTTTGAACTAGAACCACTTAATTCAGTACTGACACTTTCAGTTTTGGTTCCATAAGAAGTGAAACCGACCCTAAACTACCCATCCCTTATTTTTGGACTAGTTCGAACCAATTTTGAGTTTGACCAATTTCGATCTCGTATTTGATCGGGCCAATTTCAGTCTAGTTTTGGGTTAGAATCGGCTCATGGCCAGCCCTAGTCAAATGATTCCATAGCATTTCATGGTCCCGCTAGTAATTTATTATCCATTGCTAACAGAGCATCAATCGTCAATAGCACAGTTCACAAATTCAACTGAACAGTCTTAATTTATCTTCCCAACTTAAAACTAATAATAACTCCCCCGTGAATATCTCATTGTGTGGTATTATGATACCACTAAAACCTTATTGACAATTGCATATAAAACCTAGTAGTATGGATTAGATTCAAACCTAATCTTCCACATGTATACCTAACCATATTGCTCATATAACCAAAAATCAAAGTCAAATGTTAGGCTGGCCACGGTTCATGAATTGGTGGTTCTAGTTAATGAAC
Organism: Mallotus nudiflorus; assembly: GCA_947683625.1. Taxonomy (NCBI): domain Eukaryota; kingdom Viridiplantae; phylum Streptophyta; class Magnoliopsida; order Malpighiales; family Euphorbiaceae; genus Mallotus; species Mallotus nudiflorus. The sequence continues at coordinate 1,034,021 of CANTUR010001483.1, read as the reverse complement.
TATCGATTTAAGTGGAACCAAACCAGAACCACCCCTATCCTAGTTCAAGGTCAGTTTCGGTTCAGCTTATTCTAGTTCAGTTTGATTTGGTTCATTTCACATGATTCAACAAGTTAATTTTTCTTTTTTTTTTTAATTTCCAAATTTTGAACTAGAACCACTTAATTCAGTACTGACACTTTCAGTTTTGGTTCCATAAGAAGTGAAACCGACCCTAAACTACCCATCCCTTATTTTTGGACTAGTTTGAACCAATTTTGAGTTTGACCAATTTCGATCTCGTATTTGATCGGGCCAATTTCAATCTAGTTTTGGGTTAGAATCAGCTCATGGCCAGCCCTAGTCAAATGATTCCATAGCATTTCATGGTCCCGCTAGTAATTTATTATCCATTGCTAACAGAGCATCAATCGTCGATAGCACAGTTAACAAATTCAACTGAATAGTCTTAATTTATCTTCCCAACTTAAAACTAATAATAACTCCCCCGTGAATATCTCATTGTGTGGTATTATGATACCACTAAAACCTTATTGACAATTGCATAAAAAACCTAGTAGTATGGATTAGATTCAAACCTAATCTTCCACATGTATACCTAACCATATTGCTCATATAACCAAAAATCAAAGTCAAATGTTAGGCTGGCCGCGGTTCATGAATTGGTGGTTCTAGTTAATGAACTATCGATTTAAGTGGAACCGAACCAGAACCACCCCTATCCTAGTTCAAGGTCAGTTTCGGTTGAGCTTATTCCAGTTCAGTTTGATTTGGTTCATTTCACATGATTCAACAAGTTAATTTTTCTTTTTTTTTTTTTAATTTCCAAATTTTGAACTAGATACACTTAATTTAGTACTGAAACTTTCAGTTTTGGTTCCATGAGAAGTGAAACCGACCCTAAACTACCCATCCCTTATTTTTGGACTAGTTCGAACCAATTTTGAGTTTGACCAATTTCGATCTCGTATTTGATCGGGCCAATTTCAGTCTAGTTTTGGGTTAGAATCGGCTCATGGCCAGCCCTAGTCAAATGATTCCATAGCATTTCATGGTCCCGCTAGTAATTTATTATCCATTGCTAACAGAACATCAATCGTCGATAGCACAGTTAACAAATTCAACTGAACAGTCTTAATTTATCTTCCCAACTTAAAACTAATAATAACTCCCCCGTGAATATCTCATTGTGTGGTATTATGATACCACTAAAACCTTATTGACAATTGCATATAAAACCTAGTAGTATGGATTAGATTCAAACCTAATCTTCCACTTGTATACCTAACCATATTGCTCATATAACCAAAAATCAAAGTCAAATATTAGGCTGGCCGCGGTTCATGAATTAGTGGTTCTAGTTAATGAACTATCAATTTAAGTGGAACCGAACCAGAACCACCCCTATCCTAGTTCAAGGTCAGTTTCGGTTCAGCTTATTCCAGTTCAGTTTGATTTGGTTCATTTCACATGATTCAACAAGTTAATTTTTCTTTTTTTTTAATTTCCAAATTTTGAACTAGAACCACTTAATTCAGTACTGACACTTTCAGTTTTGGTTCCATAAGAAGTGAAACTGACCCTAAACTACCCATCCCTTATTTTTGGACTAGTTCGAACCAATTTTGAGTTTGACCAATTTCGATCTCGTATTTGATCGGGCCAATTTCAGTCTAGTTTTGGGTTAGAATCGGCTCATGGCCAGCCCTAGTCAAATGATTCCATAGCATTTCATGGTCCCGCTAGTAATTTATTATCCATTGCTAACAGAGCATCAATCGTTAATAGCACAGTTAACAAATTCAACTGAACAGTCTTAATTTATCTTCCCAACTTAAAACTAATAATAACTCCTCCATCATTGACTTTCCACAATAATTTTTTTAAAATTGTGCTTCATGAAATCCTCTTAGCTGAGATACCAGTATCACCATTAGCACAAAATATAGGACCATTTTCCCTTCTAAACCACTTCCATTCCTTCCAATTAAAGGAATGAAATTTAGCTCCTATTTTAACCACCACTAAAGTAGGATATTCATGTCTAGTGTTTGCAAAATCATAAATAATGGGTCCAACATTTATCTTTTGCAACCTTATATGAGGGAGTCAAAAAACTTCCTTAGAGAAGGGATTTAGAAGCATACAAGAGGCAAAGTTAAGACTAGCCAAAGGATTATAAATTCTGTAAAAACCTAATAGGCCTCTAATGAATCTCATCAAACCTATAGAATGTTATGAGAATAGAGGGAATGGAGAGGGCATAACTAATCTATTGATATAACTATTTTCCTCCCTCAAATGTAAAAAATAATTCAATTCCTAGTAAAGTTTGATCTTAATATGGAGAAATTATTTTTCTATAAATAGTGAGATCATCATGCTTTTTGGGATATAAACTTTCCATAGAACCACCAAAGACAATAGATAACACCAAAAGGACCAAACTACTGTACAAGCAGTTGGTCCTCCCAAGGTAGCCTCCTTAAAATCTCCACTAGAATGTCTTAGCCTAAAGACGAGTATGGATTCTTCACTATTGGCCATTTGCATGATTAAGGCCAAATCTACCTTTATTTTGATTTTAATAAAGTAATTTTGAGTGACTAATATGTCTACTTTGAGTGTGTATAAGTTAACAAATTTTTCAAGATCAAAATTACAAGCAAAGCATAAAGACAGTGATGCTCACAATCCTTATCATGATCATGAGCATCCTTACGAGCAGGATCTTCACAAAGGCCTTAATTAAATCAAAGAGACAATAACCCTCACGGTTGGTATCATGACTGTTGTCACACTTATAATGTGTTCATCGAGGTTATGATGAAGCTAAGGCTAACCATGACTAGTTTGGACAAGATGAAGTTTTAATCCAATGACCTTTACAATTTTGATCATGACCATGACACAAGTCATAAATGAGGATCATGAGCATGACTAAAAAGACCTTAAAGATCAAAAGTGGTAGTGACCTCATAATCCAAGGCATAACCGTGGTCGGGTTCATAATAGAGCTCATGAGTATGGCTCATGACTATGACTCAATAATCTCCAAGAAGCTGAAAGAGGCAGTAACCCTCACATTCGGGATCACTATCAGGACTACCAGTCACAATCAATGTGGCAGACCCATAACAGTCATAGTAAGGCTCCAATGACTACCTTTCTTAATGATCATGATCTTGACCTAGGGTACCATGATGGTGACCAACAAATTTCCTATAAAAACATGGTTGAGTATTAAATAAAGATGAAGATGAGTATGGTTGAAGAAGCTAGTCTCCAATAAGAAGTTTTTCATCTCTAAGTATATATACACCTCTTATAGCATCATTTAAGAGGTTAAAAGAAGTTTTTGTGAAAATTTATTGTTTGGCATTCATTATTCTCAAAATATTTCTTAAATTATTTATTATATACATAAACACTTTTGAGTGTGGGTTGAGTGATCTAGCTTAGGTTTTTTTTTTCTAAATTTTTGGGTTTAAGAAGGGAAGTGGGGAACTAAGATAGAAAAAATTGGTTTAAGTGTTAGCTATACAAAACACTTGGGTATTTGGTTTTAAGAATGATCCAAGAAAAACTCTTAATTATAACGTTTGAGGTGAGCCTTAAAACTCAAAGTGTAAAATTTCCAATTTATGACGTGTGTAATTCTTTACATATATTTAAGATGAATTTTAATGAGTTTTGTATAAGTATTAAAATTAATTTAGGTAGGAATTGGGCTTAAATAAGAATTATTTTAGTTTGATATTTTATTTAGCTTTTATTTATTTTTCTAATTAATTTGTTTTTATTAGGAATTTTATTCAAGTGTTAATAAATATTCTCTTTTTCCCTTAGGAAACTAGCTAAGGATTCCAAAGAAATCAAGGATTTGCAAGAGAAGATCATGTTAATGAAGCATGTCAAATTGTAATACTCTAGTCTATAAGACTTAGTATAGAGCAAGTAGGGTGTTAAACACTCGGGAATTTGGAACAACCTTATATTAATCGAGTAGATAATTAGATGGATAGGCAAAGTAAAATCAAAATGATAATAAAAATTTAAAAACAAATAACTACTCTAATACTAACTATTTTAATTATTACTACAAATTATTAACAAAGAATATAAAGGAGAATTGCAATGTTAGTCAAATAAGGATTAAGCAAATGTTCTTATATATATTGATTGGAAATTAGTGCGTATAATCTTTAAAAGCAATTCTCATTGTCAATTTAAAGTTAGAGTCTCTAAAGGTAACTCTCGTTATCAATTAGAAGTATTTCCTCTTAAAGTCTGCAAGCCCTCTCATTATATTGCAGAGATAAGATATAATCATAAATCACATTATACCAATAAATCCTTAAAAGCAACTCTCGTTGTCGATCAAGGATGATTCCATCTAGAGTCTACAATCACTCTCGTGTCTTTGTACAGATAGACAAAAATTGTAAAGTAATTATACTAATTCTTTTCCCTTAAAATGAATTCCATGTCTCTAAGTGATATTCAATACTTAAGTGACTTCAAGTATTCTTCCACCAAATTACTTCAACTCTCATTGCAAATAATTTGATTCACAAGTTATATATGGTGATCAAACATAAGTAACATAAATTTGCACTAATTGAAATCAAATCACTAAACTAAGTTAGAAATGTATAATCCTTATTCAATCAATCATTGTAATTCCTTCAAAGACTTAGACAATATACATGGTTAATTCAATTAAAAGATAATCAAATAAAATATAGAAAAGAAGAGATTGAGTTAATAAAACCCTTTAAATATCTTCTAATATTGCTTGGCCAAATTGATCTTCTTTTCTTCTTGGTTGGCTTTGTCTTTTAAAAATGAACTTTAAATAACAAACTAAGTAGTAATTTTCTATTAATCAAAGTAATCTTTTTCAATCATTTGTCTCTCTAGATGAATTCCCCTTTTTTGACAGGTCATAAATGATGTATATATAGACCTTAGAGGTAGTTACAAGAAGTTACAATTGGAAAGGCACCCTTTGGCATGAAGGATCACAACCCAATGCAAATATAGTAACTTCAAGGGCATTTTTGTCCATTCTAATGACATTATCTTTGGAAAGTCTCTTCATGAAAGTTCTATATCTATGAGTTATGTTTCTAACATAACTTGAATCACCTTAATTGGATGTCTGTAGAGGAAATTATAACCGAAATACAAAAACTATGCAATGTTGGAAAATGATGGCCTTCTTGGACTGACTCGACACCAAGTCACGAGTCGGCATCGACAGGCTCTATTATGATTCGGCATGTAGTTGTCACGACCCAAAACAGGGGCCATGACCGGAGCTAGGGAATGGGAATTTTTTCGAATCTAGAACCCGTAGCAAGCCTAAAAATAAAATAAACATGCAATAATAATAATAATAATATTTAATGCAGGGGAAATAAAAATCGTAAGTATCACAATAACATTTCCACCAACTAGATTTAAATCAAATCCTCATCATTTCATAAATATATCTTTTAATACAAATCCAGTTCAAATATAATACAACATCTCTTTAAATATTTAATGACTACTGCAGTGTCTAGATAAAATAAACCCAAGACTCAGAGAAGCAGTTTACACAAAGAAGCCGGGGCGGAAGAAATCCGGCGTACAGGCCTGCTACTGAGGTCTGAAGATGATGACTCTCCTGAAAAATAGTCAACGGAGGGGAGTCAGACCTCACTGAGTAAATTACTATAATATATATACATGCATACTAAATGACAATGCATACAATTAACAATATATATCTAATATGTCTATATACAGGCAATACACACAGATGCAGTAAAATCATTTTATATATTTTTATTAAAAATCACAGTTTCATGAAGGATCAAATAGAACCCTATGATATCGAAACCTCAATCAGTGTTAGACAACACTCTAGCCATACAGGCTCACTTAATCCAAATATATCCACTTAATCCATTTAGACAATAGACTGGCCCCGAGACACTAAGTCAACGGAGCTCCAGCAGTTTGACTGCCAGTGTGATTGGCCCCGAGACACTTGGTCAACCGAGCTCCAGCAATCACACCTCCAAACCATATCTCACACATCAAATAATCATATCCAATCAATATCCACAAATAAGTTAGTAATATAGCCTAAATGCTATAAGCGCACCGGTACATACTCAGTCCTAGTGCTGCCCACTAGGTAGCACGTTCTATCGATATCCTTCATTAATAAATATAAAACATTTATTCACAAATAAATGATGCATGAACTTAAATAAAATAACAATATAAACCATATTTATATACCAGAAATATACCAAAAGTAAACCAGGTATATTTCGAGTATATATACGTCAAATGAATCCAATCAAATTATAAATTAAGCTAGAAATATATTTAAAAACATTTTAAATATAATTTATTAACAAAACATGCATATAATTTAATATATACCAAAAATAAACCAAAAATAAACTAAATATAAACTTAAGTAATAATCAAATTATTTATGCATATTTAATCAAAATAAAACGTATATTTCTAAATCATGCATCCTAAGCATATATATATAAAATAGCAACTCACACTTAGTGCGCTCCTCGAGATGGGTCCGACGGGCCTGGTCCACTAGGCCTGGGTCTCGGCGCAACTAGACAAACAATAACGACAGAAATCATAATAAACCTAACAGAAAATCCTAAAATTCGATCTAGAGTATTAAACACAGAATTGAGATTGGGGTTCGACCGGATATCACATTTTACGAGAATTCTACCAAAAATTTGGCAGAACCTCCCCTGTAAAACGGACATCTCTCTACTCAAAGAGTAGAGCCGACCCTGCAAAGAAACGCACTTCAAAAAACAGGCTCAACTACTCATCCACAACCCCTCGGTCGGACTCCAAACTACAGTCTACCGACCGGGGTCCACAAACACAGAACAATTCCAGAAATACCAAAAATACCCTTAATAAATAGAAATTCATTTTATAAGTAGAACTTACATAATTAACCTTTAAACACATTAAAAATCGATAAAAACTCATTTTATTAGAAAAACCGTATATTATATATATAATTGAAAATAATTCACGAAAAATAGTTTTAATTAGTTAAAAATACCAAATAATTTGTAGAAATCATTTTTATACCTTGAATAACTATTAAAACCAATTAAATTACATTTTTAGCCAATTTAGGGTAAAATTACCAAAATACCCCTGTATATATAAATATACTATAATTACTTCAAAAATTCACCAAAAATTATACAATTATCAAAAATTAATTTTATCAACATATTTATTAATAATATCAATAATTAAACTCAATTAACTACTTAATTTCAATTAAAAACACAATTAACCCTAATTTCCCAAAGTTACATAAACTTAAATAATTCAAAATAAATACATAGAAATTCATAAAAATTCCAAATAAATTCCTATAATTCATTTCAACACCTATAATTACCATAAAACACAATTTCATAATTTATTTAATTAATTTCCGAAAATTAGAAAATAATATTAAAATATTCAAAAATACCCAAAAATCAAAATAATCTCAAAAAATTCCACAAAAATTCATACATGTAGATTAAGCTACAAGGATCAACATTTGTGAAGGGAGTTTTCATGAATCAATAAATTCTAAGCTCAAAAAATCAAAAACCCTAATGTGGCCGAAATCAAAAATTCGAAACCTAAGCAAATCAAGACCAATTCAGCTCAAACCAAAGCTAGAATCACACTCAACGGAGCTCAAGGAGAAGAAAGAAACTGGCGGTGTCGAAAATGGTGGCCAAAAAGTTGGTGAACGGTGAGGAGGGAAGTTTTGGCCAAAATGGGGAAAATAGGAGCTAGCCGGCATTGGGGAAGAAGCTAGGGGTGGCGGAGCAGCTGGCTGGGGAAGGCGAAGCTGCTGGCAGCACACCGACTGTAGGTGGTCGGAAGTTGCAGCGGGAGGGGAGAAGGATCGGGCTCGAGAAGAAGAAAGGAGAAGAAGAAAAGAAAAGGAAAGGAAAAGAAAAGAAAAAGAAAAAGAAAGAAAAAGAAAAAGAAAAAGAAAAAGAAAAAAGAAAAAGAAAAGAAAAAAATAATTTTAAATAAAATATTTGGGAAAAATCTCAGACCACACATTATTATAATAATTTACAATTTAATAATAAATAAAATAATTAAATAACAATAAAATTAATAAATAAATAATAAAATATTAGAGTAATAAATTAAACCCTAATTAAATAAATATATACACACATAGGCTTTATTTAGTAATTTAAAAATATGTATGGGTTCATGCAAGTCCGAAAATATATTTAAAATAATTAATAATAAATTATTTACGTGAAAATTTCCCCGAAAATGCAAGTCCCGGGAAAATTTTACGTAAAGCACTGTAAATAAGACACAATAATTAAAATAGGTTTTAAATTCATATCAACTCGTAAAAATATCAATATATATATACAAAAATTATTAACACTGCATATCCCGATACAATGTAAAAATATTTAAAAATACGGGATATTACAGTCTTCCCCCTTTACAAGAATTCGTCCCCGAATTCCAGAAAGAAAAGATTACAGGGTCAGGAAGGAAAGAGATACGGGTAAGAAGCTCGCATCTCAGCTTCAGTCTCCCACGTATGCTCCTCAACTCTGTCGCTATGCCATAGAACCTTGACCATCGGAATTTGCTTCGATCGCAACTGTCGAACTTGATAATCAACGATCGCCACAGGTTCTTCCACAAACGTCAAATCTTCAGTCACTTCTATATTGTCGGGCTGTAACACGTGTGAAGGGTCTGAGATATACTTCCTCAACATTGAGATATGAAACACTGGATGCACCTGTGACATACTCAGAGGCAAATCCAACCGATATGCAACAGTGCCAACTCTCTCCAGAATCTCAAACGGTCCAATATATCTCGGTGCTAACTTACCCTTCCTACCAAATCTCATCACACCCTTCATCGGAGATACCTTCAGAAAAAAAAAATCTCCGACCTGAAACTCCACATCAGGAACACATAATCTACCACTGATCCACAACATACCATCATCATCAAGTGTGAAATCAGTGAACTTCCCTGCTCTGACATTCTCTACAAGCTCTTCCAGAATAGGATCTCGGCTCTGAGCTGCTTTAATCCTATCCCTCAGTACAGATCGTACTTTAAACTGAGCTAGCAGTCTACCTGATATACTAATCTTCATCATTAGACCTTGATCCACCAATAGATGCGATTCCTGGATCAATGATCTCCTCTCAAAACCGATGTGAGCAAGACTACCTGAGGACTTCCTACTCAAGGCATCTGCTACCACATTAGCCTTGCCCGGATGATATAAGATCTCGCAATCATAGTCTTTCAACAGTTCCAACCATCTCCTCTGCCTCAGATTCAAATCTCGCTGTTGAAAAATGTACTTAAGGCTCTTGTGATCAGTAAATATCTCACAAGTCACCCCGTACAGATAATGTCTCCAAATCTTCAAAGTAAAGATCACTGCAGCCATCTCTAGGTCATGTGTAGGATAGTTCTGCTCATGCTTCTTCAACTGCCTCGAAGCATAGGCTATCACCCTTCCATTTTGCATCAACACACAACCAAGACCAACTCTAGAGGCATCACAGTAAACTGTGAACTTATCCACACTATTAGGCAAAGCTAATACTGGCGCTGTGGTCAACTTCTCCTTCAATAACTAAAAACTATTCTCACAAGCTTCTGACCACTCGAATCTAATATTCTTCTGAGTCAAGCAAGTCATAGGGGCTGCTATTCTAGAAAAATCCTGCACAAACCGCCTATAATACCTTGCTAAACCCAGAAAACTTCGAATCTTAGAAACAGAAGTCGGTCTAGGCCACTCAGATACTGCCTCAATCTTCTGTGGATCAACCTGAATACCTTCTTTAGACATACATGTCCAAGAAAAGAAACACTCTCCATCCAAAAATCACACTTCGAGAATTTAGCATAAAGCTGATGATCTCTCAGTGTCTGCAGTACAGTCCTCAAGTGATATACATGCTCCTCCATACTCCTCGAATAAACCAATATATCATCGATGAAGACTACCATAAACTGATCCACATACGGTCTGAATACCCTATTCATCAGGTCCATAAAAGCTGTTGGTGCATTAGTCAAACCAAAAGACATCACCATAAACTCATAATGGCCATATCTAGTGCGGAATGCTGTCTTAGGAATATCAGCTTCACTGATCCGCAGCTGATGATAACCCGACCTCAAGTCAACTTTAGAAAAGAACTGTGCACCTTGTAGTTGATCAAACAAGTCATCTATCTTCGGGAGAGGATACTTGTTCTTCACTGTCACCTTATTCAGCTCTCTGTAGTCAATGCACAGTCTCAGGGTACCATCCTTCTTCTTCACAAACAGGACTGGTGCACCCCAAAGAGAAACATTAGGTCTGATAAAACCCTTATCCAATAACTCTTGCAACTGCTCCTTTAACTCTTTCAACTCTACAGGAGCCATTCGATAGGGTCGCATAGATATAGGAGTAGTACCTGGAACCACATCTATACAGAACTCAATCTCTCTGTGAGGTGGTAAACCTGGCAACTCCTCGAGAAAAACATCAGGAAACTCACAAGCAACAGGAACATCTGTGAGTGACAACTTCTCCACTGACGTATCCCTGACCAATGCCAAATATCCTTGACATCCTTTCTTCAACAACTTCCTAGCCGTAATAGCAGAAATAAGATTCTGAGGTGCTGAACTCCTATCACCAATAAACTTAAAATCTCCTTCATCAGGAATTCTGAACGTCACCTCTTTATTCCTGCAATCAACCATGGCATAGTGCTGAGATAACCAATTCATTCCCAGAATAACATTAAACTCCATCACATCCAACAAGATCAAATCAGCGGGTAATTCTCTACCTCCCACGAGAACTGGACAACCAGAAAGAACAATATCGGTGTCCAAAGAATTGCTTAGAGGAGTGGCAACAGACAAAGGAATAACCATCCTCGAAGCTTGCCAATAAGATTTAGAAGCAAAAACGGGAGAACTGAATAAATGTGTGGCACCCGGATCAAACAAAACCCAAGCATCCAGGTAACACACAGAAACAATACCTGTCACGACTGCATTAGATGTCTGAGCATCCTGCTGAGTGAGATGGAAAACTTTGGCCTGTCCTTGACCTCCCTGCTGACTGGTAGAAGCCTAGCCAACACCTCTAGCACCTCCTCTTGTACCTCTACCACGACTCTGCTGTGGGACAAGCTGAGTGGAACTCTGATGCTGGGCTGGTGGTAACTGAAATGGCATGGGTGCAGCACTAGCAATCGACTGCTGTGGGAATCGTGGAATCTGTGGCTGCTGGTACCCGGAGTAAGGACACGATCTGGCAAAATTTCCTGTCTGCCCACATCTGAAGCATGTCAGTGGTGTCAGATAACACGGTCCCTGATGGACTCTGCTGTAAGTCTGGCAAACACTGGCTGCTGACCCAAAACTACGACCACTGCTGCTGCTCGAAGCACCTGACCCGAATCTGAACGATTTACGCTGACCTCCACGGCCATGTCTACTGCTCCGATGCACTCGCTGCTGCTATCTCTGACTCTACTGAGTCGGACCTCGCTGCTGACTACTCAATCCAATATGAAAACTCGAATACGGAGTAGTCTGCAATCCACTCGACTGAACTCCTAGCTGGTAGTAATCAGGCATCGCTCCCTGCCTAACTAGCCTCAGCTCAATCTCCTTAGCTAACTCAATCATAGACTCGAGAGTAAGGCCTGCTGTAGGCATACCAGCAAATGCTGAACCCAAACCAGTAACGTAGGTAGTGACCGCAAAATACTAGTCTCACATCAGATCCTCTGCATATCTACCCAGACGGAGAAACTCTCGGGTGTACTCCTCTACAGATCGATCTCCATGAGAAATACTGGTTAGTCGAAGACGATAACTCATACGGAGAGGCTCTGGACAGAATCTCCTCATAAACCGCTCAAAATTGAGCCCAGGCCATCGTCATCATGTAAGGCTGAATCATCTGAATGAACCAATCTAAGGTTGGTCCCTCGACAGACAACTCGACGATCATGATCCGCTGGTACTCGGTATGAGCAGTCTGAGTCCTAGTCTCAATCGCATGCAGAAAATCTAACGAATCGGAAGTACCATCAAACGCAATCCTACCAACTCGAGCATAGAACAAAGCTGCCTCAGGGTCAGACATACCCTGCTGATAGGCAGGCTGAATAACTGGAGGTACAGGAACATCAAACTCAGGCCCAACAGGCTCCTCGTCCTGTAACTCTCTCTGCCTACGGTGACTTGCCGCTCCCCGAGGTCTACCTCTGCCATGACCTTTACGTCTAACTGGCTGCTCAGGAGGTAAAACCTCATCCTGAAAAGACTCATCATCCTCGGCCTCAACGACTGGTGGAGCGACACGCGCTCGCCTCCTCATTTTGAAAAGACAAACAGAAAGATTTAAAAAAAATAGACAACGGAGGAATAACGCAGAAAACTAAGCAAGGAATACTTATCAAGACATACTCGAACCTAATTCACTGCAGTAGTCCAACAGAAAACACAACTTTAAAACTAGGGCCACAACTCACATAACTAAGCCCTGACACAGAACTCCGCTTTGATACCAACTTTGTCATGACCCAAAACAGGGGCCATGACCGGTGCTAGGGAACGGGAATTCTTTCGAATCCGGAACCCGTAGCAAGCCTAAAAATAAAATAAACATGCAATAATAATAATAACAATATTTAATGCAGCGAAAATAAAAATCATAAGTATCACAATAACATTTCCACCAACTGGATTTAAATCAAATCTTCATCATTTCATAAATATAAATCTTTTAATACAAATCCAGTTCAAATATAATACAACATCTCTTTAAATATTTAATGACTACTGCAGTGTCTAGATAAAATAAACCCAAGACTCAGAGAAGCAGTTTACACAAAGAAGCCGGGGCGGAAGAAATCCGGCGTACAGGCCTACTACTGAGGTCTGAAGATAATGACTCTCCTGAAAAATAGTCAACGGAGGGGAGTCAGACCTCACTGAGTGAATTACTATAATATATATACATGCATACTAAATGACAATGCATACAATCAACAGTATATATCTAATATGCTCACTTAATCCAAATATATCCACTTAATCCATTTAGACAGTAGACTGGCCCCGAGACACTAAGTCAATCGAGCTCCAGCAGTCTGACTGCCAGTGTGATTGGCCCCGAGACACTTGGTCAACCGAGCTCCAGCAATCACACCTCCAAACCATATCTCACACATCAAATAATCATATCCAATCAATATCCACAAATAAGTTAGTAATATAGCCTAAATGCTATAAGCGCACTGGTACGTACTCGGTCCTAGTGCTGCCCACTAGGTAGCACGTTCTATCGATATCCTTCATTAATAAATATAAAACATTCATTCACAAATAAATGATGCATGAACTTAAATAAAATAACAATATAAACCATATATATATACTGAAAATATACCAAAAGTAAACCAGGTATATTTCGAGTATATATACGTCAAATGAATCCAATCAAATTATAAATTAAGCTAGAAATATATTTAAAAACATTTTAAATATAATTTATTAACAAAACATGCATATAATTTAATATATACCAAAAATAAACCAAAAATAAACTAAATATAAACTTAAGTAATAATCAAATTATTTATGCATATTTAATCAAAATAAAACATATATTTCTAAATCATGCATCCTAAGCATATATATATAAAATAACAACTCACACTTAGTGCGCTCCTCGAGATGGGTCCGACGGGCTTGGGTCTCGGCGCAACTAGACAAACAATAACGACAGAAATTAGAATAAACCTAACAGGAAATCCTAAAATTCGATCTATAGTATTAAACACATAATTGAGATTGGGGTTCGACCGGACATCACGTTTTACGAGAATTCTATCAAAAATTCGACAGAACCTCCCCTGTAAAAC